>LS835609.1:0-22201 GCA_900490955.1 Micoletzkya japonica
GAGGTCAGACTAAGGGAGGGTCCTCAACGGGAGGGTGAGAGTAGAGCACAGAGCGGGGAGATCACTACTACTCTCTAGTTGTTGACATGTATACACTTGCAGGGGAAGGTGAGGGGAATGGCTTAGGGGTAGTCAACAGAGACGAGGGAATGGCCTAGGAACAGGGTACTTCTAGGGACCATAACCTCTATACACAACAGATTGGAAATATTGGAAATAACTGATTAATTGCCAAGGACCTCAAATGATTGGTTATTGCAACTAGTTGGTTGCTATATATAAAAAAACAATTTCTTGGACATGGCTCCCAGATGGATTCATGGACTCATTGTCAGATGGATGCCGATGTGGATTCTGAGAAATAGCACCTAGATGATTTCTGCTAAATGGTCCCCAAATGATGTATTCGACGTATTTATTCATCTTACCCGAATATTGGAGGCTTCTTATCCTGCTGAGTTGTTCATTAATCGTGGGGCTGGATAGACCCTTCATCGGGAGATAAGTATTGGTTGAACAGCTCAAACAATCATCATTTCATATTTCAGCTCCATTGCCTCTGGGATACCCCCTGAGGCTGACCAAAAAGTGAGGTTCTCCAACACGGAGTGAATCCGGTCGAGCGCCCAAGCGTACCTTGAGTAACTGGGTTAAAACCAAAGCTAGGACAGCGAGCGGTGCCTAAGTGCACAGAGCGCGGCCTAGCCGGGCCGGGTTTGCCGGGAATTAGAAAACACGACCTTACGAGAGAGCACAGACAACGAGAATTGAGGGGTGTGGGATTGCGGGAGATTTAAATTATTGGCCATTTGAGGAATATGTTTTATGCGTATAATATAAGTGTTCATGGTGTTTCATTGCTTATATTTGTGGAAGGCACAAAGGTCTCGAAAACCGCAACCGTAACCCAGCCAAAACAAGTGACCCACAACTTTACCCTGAACAAACTCCCATTTTAGCATAGCCACAAAAAGAATGGTGATGTTTGCAATACGATACTGTAGCTTTATCTAGACAGACATGAATACAGCAAAACGGAGCCGCAGAGAAAAGCCACATGATCAGATGATGTTCTATCAGTGGATGAGGGATTATGCATGAGAATAAATAGCTTACGGATGGAAGATAAAGGGGATATCTGTGTGCGGAAGGGTAAGTACCGTAAGGGAACCTTATTTAGGGACCCTAGCTAAGGCCCCTCCTTAGCCCCTAGTGATGGGAATGGCGCGAGCCTGCTCGATGGTTGCAGTCTTCTTGGGCGCCTCGATCGTGAGATGGCCCCCCTCGGAGAGGGACGAACGGAGAGCGTCGAGATTCGTGTCCTCAGGCAGCACGTACTTGCGAGTGAACGACCTGAGAGCGGAGATCAAAGATCGAACGAGTGTGGGGAAGTGGGCAATAACTATATTCTAGTTAAGCTTGTTTTAGATCTCTAGCACAGAGATCAAAGATCATGCAGGATTCAGGCTTAAAGACCGAAGATCAAATAAGATTCTCATCTAGAGATCAAAGATCAAACTAGGTTCTAGCCTAGAGATCAGAGGCCAATGAAGTTTACGGACTACCTAGGCACCAACGAACAACGAAGGTTCTAGTCTACCTAGAGACCAAAGATCGAAGGACATTCTAGTCTAAAGATCAAACATCAAACGACATTCTAGTCTAAAGATTAACGATCACACACCTCTGAATGGATCCGTGCTTGTCCGTCTTCTCCTCATGGTGACCCTCGATGGTCAGCGTGTTGCCGGTCAAATTGACCTGAAACCCGCCTCAAGTCAGTTATGCTTCACCGGCGATTACTGTACTCCGGGCACCTTCAGAGCATTTATAGAAACGAGCGTCTTATTTCAAGTTGCTAATAGTTTTATTAATAATTTAATGTTAATGGTTGCATCATTTCCCCGTCAGTTACCGTCACCCTTTATCGAGGTCTTGAAACATAACTCAGCCGGGTTCCGGCTGCATCCGCTAGCCTCACCTTGACCTCCTCCGGCTTGAAGTGCGACACGTCGACCGACACGGCGAACTTATCCTTCGTGTTGTGCACCTGAAGAAACATGATTGCGGTACCAATACGGTAGCTATCGCGAACTGACTTCTGCCAAATGGCGTCACTTCATCTTGAGGAGGAGAAGAGTAGAAATACAGTTACAGTAATCCCGACGGATTCTACAGTAATCCCGGACTACGAGAAGCAGCCAACCAACCTCTCCGAGAGCAGAGCCGAGATTGAGCGCGTGGGACGCGGGGACTCTGCGGAAGTAGGGACAGGCTTGTCCACGGGCCAGGTCCGAGAAGAGCTGCAAAGGGTTACGGTAGGTGGGGGATTACTGTAGGTTACGGTAGACAAACTAGACTTCAGTCATAAGTATAATAGCGCTGCAGACAAGATTGAGAGGG
Source organism: Micoletzkya japonica (assembly GCA_900490955.1). Classification (NCBI taxonomy): domain Eukaryota; kingdom Metazoa; phylum Nematoda; class Chromadorea; order Rhabditida; family Diplogasteridae; genus Micoletzkya; species Micoletzkya japonica. Next base: position 2,404 of record LS835609.1, read on the forward strand.
GATTCGAGATAGTGTAGGCATTTTTGATGAAAGTAAGCATGGATTGGATACGGTAGGGTGGGGGGATTACGGTATGCTGTAAGTACTTACTTCGTCCAGGACGGAGCGTTCCGGGTTGTACGCGATGATGGACATTGCAAGAGCTTGGGAGATTAGTCGATCAGACTAGTTGGACTGACTGCAAACCGGCGGCTTATATACCCCTCTCTGGGAAGCTTCCAGAGGGCGCACGAAACTCCCAGATGCGATACTCAGCGGCGAGGGATCATGCGAATCGGAGAGAGTGCAGGCGGAGAAGGAAAACAATATGCAGGGACGGCATGCCCACGGGCGCTAAGTAGATCATATCTGATGTGTTTTGTGCTTTGATCTTGATGATCTAGAAGGATGCAAACGTGATAAACAAGGCCACAGTGTATTTTGGCCTGAGCATTGTGTTTTATGCGTTCATTATACCGATCGATTTCCTTAGCTTTAAATTAAAATAAACAAAATCATGTTTTTTTTCTTTTCCAGAGCTTTCCAGTACGAATCCGTATTACAGGGCCGGAGTCGCAGCCGCGTTTCAGAACGGCCAGGGGATTGGACCGGAGCATCGTGCACCATCGGGGCAAATCACGCGCACGGATTACGCATGGCTTACTTTTGCTCGACTTTGGAAAATCCTTGTGTAATTTCTATACTGTATAGTTTCCCATCGTTTTTCTGTGCAGAAATGTAGCTGGTCTTGCGTACTTTCCTTAAATGATCAAGGTCTCGTCTGTTTCTGCTGTATTTCACAGTTATTGTTCTCGTTAACTTTAAAATCGTGTAATGTAGTTTTCTTTTTGCTTTGCAGATGCTGCGAGGTCTGGCGCCGATGGTCGCGCACGCGACGCGCGCGCCGACGCGCGCCGCGTCCTCGACGCTGCCCATCACGCGCGAGCACGACGCAAAGCGCAAGCCGATCGACGAAGTGCTGGGGACCGCCGAACCCAAGGTTCCTAGAGTTCTCGCCTTCCTTAGCATTTTATTCACCCTCTTCATTTTCACATTCTATGCCCGTAGTCAACCCAAATATGTTTCACCTCTTCCTCATTACGCTTCGGCCCTCTCCATTCCTGTTTTCCATTTGTGTTCTCCAGTTCAATGCAGTATTGTTTGTAAATCAGGTGGAGTCGATCCGCGTTGTCGAGGAGCCGAACAAGGGTACGGCAGGGATGCCGGTAGAGCACACTGTAGGAAGGTGGGTGGGTCCATCATGCATGGGCTAGAGCTGTCCGATTGTTTCCGTAGGCTGCCTTACGTTATTAGAGAAAATCAAAAGCAGCGATCCTAACAAGCGTTTTGCATTAGCGCTTTCTAGTGCAGGCACCCATCGAAATGTCCGATTGGACAACCGCGCCCAATACTATTACGATTGCTTGACCAATAGAAAAATGCATAGGCTTCATTCGTGCGATGACGCAGAATGGGCTCTTTTGCAATTTTGAAACGATATGTCTATCTTTGTACAAATTTTGGTGGATAAGTGCGGCAGAAAGTATAATATTCTCTGTTAAGAACGGCCCGCATCTACGTGCCAACCAGAGAAGCCACCCAGTCGGCGTGGGGCAACACGCATGTAAGTACCGCTAAGCTAGTAAATTGTGGGCCGTGTTTGAAACTCTTGAAACAAGGCCATATCTCGGCTGGGAAAGGTCGTACAGAGTTCTGGTTGGAATTTTTGGAATCCTCAGGACGAGATCTATTTGTTTATCAAGTTTGGTAATGATTCATCAAGTTTAAAGACCTTTAAAACGTAAAAATGTGGCATTGGAGAGGTTCGAGTAGGGATAGCGAGAATTTCATTCATTCAAGATATATAAAAGCCGTTTTAACCGGTTTAGAGTTGTCTAATCATCACCAAACTTGATACACAAGTAGATCTCGTCCTGAGAATTCATGAAATTCCAACCAGAACTCTGTACGACCTTTCCCAGCCGAGATATGGCCTTGTTTCAAGTGTTTCAAACACGGCCCATTTACTAGCTTGACGGTAGAAATTAGAGAGGTTAAATATATATATATATATATATATATATATATATATACTAGGGTTGTACATGCATAGGTATAGGTATAATTTTACGATAGAATGAAATGATGGTTAGCGTTGCTGCATATAATTTTGTTTAGCTAAGCCTGTACTCTGGCGACAGCGCTAATCCATGAATGTATTCAATCAGTCCTTTATTCATTCATCGCAGGCCTGGCGCATCGAACTGGACAACCAGGGCAGATGGTCCAACAACCTCATCGGATGGGCCAGCACGTGAGGTTTTTTGCATAATTTGCTATTTATATTTTCTTTTTTTCGTCTCATACTACGTTTGTAATATATGTAATTTGCGCAGTCACTCACAAGGGAAGGGCAAATACTTAATATCAGATCCAGATATGAGACCACCACCATTCGATAGAGCGCGAAAAGTTGTGCTAGTAGGCCGAAAAGATTTTGCCGACGTCCACACATCTTCGAGGAATCCGACGTCACAGATTCGACGTCAAAGATTTACCTATATGGGGAATAATCAGATGTAATGGAGTGGAAAAACTGTTTTTGTGTTGATATATCTACAGGAATTGTGTTTGAAAATATTTTTTTGAAAAAGTTGAAAGCTGGGGACTTAAAGAAAACTTTGCCTCCGAGGGGATCCGAATCAATAGGTTTCCGCACAGCAGTCGGCCCTCTTCCCTACTGCGCCGCCGACCAGCTGAGCGAAGGCCGCCGGCCGGGGTAGAGGAAGCGGTGGCTAGGGTAATGCAGAATCCTCCAGAATCTTTGACGTCGGATTCCTCGAAGATGTGCGGACGTCGGCGGCAAAATCTTTTCGGCCTACTAGCACAACTTTTCGCGCTCTATCGAATGGTGGTGGTCTCATATCTGGATCTGATATGAAGTATTTGCCCTTCCCTTGTCAGCAACATTCACTTAATCAAGATCTATGCCCAATGAGTGAACTACGAGTTTTGCCTGCCTATTTATGAAAAATCATCAAGGCACTTTGAAATTCTATGCCGTGACTAGGCCGGCTCAGTTGGGTGATTAAGTTATTACGTTTACTTTTTTAAAAGTATGTTTTGCATTTAATAGTTTTTTTCTTAAATTTATACTGTTCTCTTTCAAAACCGCTGTAAACGAAAATTTCGCTTATGGCGAAAGTTGTATGGAAACAAGAATCGAATGATTTTCTAACGTCTTAGAATGGTTTACGCCAATAGCTTTTTTTATATTGAAGAAAATCACAGAGTGGATACCCAGGAAAAAGATCACCGAGAAAAAAGCCAAACAGCAAGATAGAAGCGAAACACTCCATGAGATGGGCAGGGATTGATGGAATTTTACTGCAGTTGCTCTCCCATATATAAAGATAGCTAATTTTCGTAAAGATCTTTGCAGTAGACTATTATTACCACTCGAAACCTGTACCACGAAAAGGCCAGCAGAGCTGGACAGTATGGCAGTTCATGAGCTTACTCAATGCGCTGTGTTTATTATCGTTTAATATCTATGTCACTCGTTGAGCGCTTGATTGGCCATCGATAGAGGTAGATCAATATACAATGCGGTGCTACTGATCACGTGAACACCTATTGTTCTATCATGTATCACGAAGTACAGCTGTGCAGGAGTAATGCATAATGGATCTATGTTCGACCAATGTGAACTTAGTGAGGGGTCAAGGGGTAAGAGGCGAGATAATGCGTGGGAGAGAGAGAATGGTATGCACGGGACGCGCGAAAGATCACGCGTTGCGGTCACGTTGCGTAACGGTAGTAAGCTGCCTTGGGGACTTGAAAAGGTAACTAAATTAAGAGTAAAAAGTGTTTCTATACTAATTCGATGTCAAGGAATTCAATTCCGTAGTCTGCAAATCGCAAAAATCTCAAATTTCATGACTTTTGGTCAATTTTACACCAAATTCGCCCTGAGACTATTAACTTTCAAATTCTCAGGTCTTTTGTGAACTTTTTCTGTGTCGTTGTGTTGAAGGTGCATCAGCAAACATAATTGGGAAGTTTGAAAAGAAGCTCATAGACACTTTTTGAAAAAATTTAAGTTTGAGTTGCTGAAATTTCGACGTTGTCGTCGAGGTGCATCTGAAGGAATTTTGATCACTTCTCGGTATGGATAGATGCGCCAAGAACTTGTCTATCTTTCTGTGAAAACCGCATGAAGATTCCTTAACTTTAAAATAAGTTATGATGAAAAAACGAAATTTCGAGCCGAAACTTTGATGCCTCGGGTATAATTCGCCTTTGAGAGATCTCAGAGGTCATCTTGGTGGCTATGCGTACTTTTGGGCGCAGAATCCAAAAATGATAACGAGAAGTTTGAATTTTTTTATTTTTTCACTGAAAATCTATTTTGAAATTGTAAACTGAACTTTCCCTCGCGCGTTTTTCGAAATGGGCAAAATGAGACCGGCGAAGCACAATATTTTGAAAAGACCTACCGAACAAAAAAAGGTTGTAAAGATTGGTTAAGTTTGAGCTGCGTGATGCCTATTAAAAAACCCCTATCTCTTTCTATATAATAGAGGATTGTTTTATGTATGTGATCATACATGGGCACGCACCCGACAGTCGGGTGCGTGCCCATGTATAAAAAAAGCGTCATTGGTAAGCTGATCAAAATGTCATTGTGTACATTGGTAGGCCCCAAGCTGAAATAGTTGTCGGCAACCCTGTGCATGTATATGATCGCAGGGCGGACCCACTCTCCAACATCTCGATGCACCTCAAGTTCGCCTCGAAGGAGGAGGCGATCGCGCACTGCGAGAAGAACCAGTGGAAGTACGAGGTCGAGGTCGGTTGGCTGCTTCTTTTCTCTTTTCTTTATATCTTACGATTTTATTTTAATGTTCCCATAAACGAGGACCACTCTGGGCCTTTGAGAGTTGAAATTTGGCCTTGTGCGGCATGTCGGTAGCGTTTGTATGGATTGTTAAAGTCATCGGCTACCGTAATAACATCTCTTCCGTTCAGGAGCCCCACGAGCGCAAGATCGTGCCCAAATCCTACGGCTGGAACTACTCCTGGAACAAGCGTTGCCGCAACTCGACGAAATAAAGAAAACAATCGAAGAGAGTTCGAGTGGCTCCCGGCACGATGTGCCCTTGTCTTCATTGCAGATTACGGTAGCCCCGCCCCCCTTTCGATTTCCCCACCCGTGTATACTGTAGCCTGTGTCCCTGGGCCTAGATTACGATAAAGACTTATTGACTGATTCTTTGTTGCTCTGACCTCTGTACTGTGCGGTTCTGTTACCGGCGAGTATCGTGATTTCCCCGCCAAAATTCGAATTCAAATGTTTGGATGTGCAGGTTATGTCGGCGCCGCGCATCGAGACGGCGGCGGGCGTGCAGCGATTGCTCGACGAGAACGCGCAGCTGATCAAGGCCATCTCGGAGGACCATAATACGGTTGGTGGAGTGATCTTTGATCTTTGGAGGAGTGGTGAACGTTCTCTGGAGAGATCTGGGAAGATCTTTGATCTTTTGGTCTGGTACGATCAACGTTCTTCGGGGTAAAACGAATATGAGTAACTGGGGACTACAAACCTACAGTAGCATACGTGCGCAGCCCGATTTAGATATCCGAAGAAAATTCTTTTGAACGGGTGTCCGAAGGGAATATTTTGGTGAATTTCACCTGTTTCCGGCGCAAAATATATGTTTTTGGTTTTTTGGTTCAATTCTGGTTGAAAAGAACGGGTGTCCGATGACAAAATGCGTTTGAAGTACGGGTGTCCGGCTTATTGTTAGAATCTAATAGGGCTGCGCTGGTATGTACAGTAACCAGTTCTTCGCGGGGCTACCGTAACCCTTATCTACCTTTGTGATGTGCAGGGTCGGGTCGAGGACCAGCTGAAGAAGCAGCAGCTTCTCCATCGCAATCTCGTCTACCTCGCACGATTCGCGGACCAAACCCTGCTGGGGGAACTGGTCAGTATTACATAGTGTTGGAAGGGGAAGCGACTCACTACTTCCGTTCACTCTTCTTTACCTACACCGTGAATCAAGACAACCCTGATCGCGGCATGAAGTTGTAGCTACCTTGATGATCTTACTCACCGTAATCCTATATCCCCCCTCAAAGCTCGTTAATGATTGCTGAAAGGAAGTACTGGTCAAAAGAGCGCAATTTCGTGTGGGGGGAGGTTAGTGGTAAGGGTCTCACGGCATTTATTCCAAGCAGTCTAATAGCGAATAATAGTTTTCCACGCATAGGATTCGATCCTGTGAGCAAACCGATGAACGAAAAGTTTCAGTTCAGTTTTACACCTTTATCAGGACTATCAGAGGATTGGGGTCCAAAGGAGGGGCATTTGATATAGATAGGAGAGGTTCGGAGTTTCAAATCTTCTTCAAATAAACCCACTCAGTCCGAGGTGACGACGAATCTTGAGTAGTCTCTTAATCCTCGATTGGCGCGTACTCCCCTCGTACGCCAAGTCTTCAGAGGGGAAGGATTCTTCCTTCTTATCCTTGCGTTCTTCACCGCGCGGAATGCTGTGGTAATGTACCACTGTAACGGCATCAATCTTGTAACTGCCAGAGTGCGTATGTCTGTCTGTCTGCTGTTCTTGAGAATGCCACCGGGCTAAGATGAAGGGAAGAGCATGTGTTCTAGTGGAAAATGGCTGAAGCATGATATCAGTTGGCGATAATCTTGACCAAGCTGTCTAGCTAGCTTTTTATGTGGGATAGAGTAGAGTTGAAACAGTTTGGCATACAAATTCGGCTATGTTTCACATAATAACTTTATTGCAATCTCACAAGGAAATGCATGGATAAGACAAGAAAAAGATGAAATAGTGAAAACTTATTAGGAAGGATTAGATTTATGACACAGCTGACGGATAGACAAAGCGTTTTGACGAGAATTGAAAGCCCTTGCGCTCCTTACAAAGAAGTTTGTTCATGCGATAGTTCGGAGAGGAGGGTTTATAGGCAAGAATGAATCCAGGCCCACGGCAACGTGTGGTGTGTATATCAAAGTGTTACGCATTTGAGATAGAAATTCGTTTCTTTCCAAAAAGCAATTCATGGGTCATCTTCTGATCGATTGCTTTACGGTGGTCTTCTAAGCTTTGAAGGTTTAGCTCCTTGTTTCTAATTTCATGAGAAAAGAGAAAAGGGGAAGCAGTGGTAGTCGAAGCTCCGACCGTCAGAGCAGTAGCCGGGCGCTCTTCCACTCAGCTGCACTCGAGACATAGTTAATATCACTGAGTTGTGAGGTTGCAGATTCCTCTTTGGAAGCGCGCCGTCCCGTACATAACATTATTGGACGAAGAAAACGGAAGAACGAGCTGATTCTCATAGGGACGCTCTTACCGTTCGTTTGCAGATGGAGGGACAGCAGCAACCGACACAGCCACACCCACAACAACAACAACAACTGCCGCATCCCGGAGCGCCCTCTAACGGCGGCGGAGCCGCGGCGCCGCCCGCGGCTGCCGCGCTCACGCCGACACCCGGCGCGGACGCGTCCGCTCCGTCCGCGCCACAGCCGCACGCGGCTGCGGCGCCCTACGGCGGCTACGCGCCGCCGCCCGGCGCCTATCCGCCTCCGCCGTCCGCGGCGTACGGCGCGTACGGTGGCCCGCCGTACTATCCGCCCCCGGGCGGCCCTCCGCCCCCCGGCGCGTACTACGGCGCGGACCCGAACATGGCCAACTACTACGCGCAACAGCATCAACAGCAACAACAGCGACCGCCCCAATGAGCACTACTGTAGTGCCTACCGTAACCCGAGCCGTTTTCCTATCCTTAGTCTTGTATTTACTGGCTTCTGTAAGTAAGGATTATTGTAATACCGCTCTGCTTCTTCGCTGAACTATACTTATTGCTCCTGTTTTAATTATCCTAAGGATTACTGTAGTAACCTGAGCCTGTTGTGCTACTTACCATTAGTACCTTATTGTTTTAGTTACGCTAATCTCGTAATTGTATTGTAATCGATTAGTCCTTTTGCGCCCCGGACTAATGTATATTTCTACAGTATGCGTCGCATTGATTAGGTATACCGTAGCTCTTTTGTTTTGCCGTCCCTTTTATCATTGATCTCAGACAGTCTGCATAACCGTTTTCAATGAGTATTTATACTATATTTGTCTCAAACTAGGTTGTATTCTGTACCGCATGTTTTTGAACACATATCTTCTGCTCTTTAGAATTTTCCAGGATACGGTAGTCTATCAGTGTATACCGTAGTAATACTTCATAACTTCGTAGAGTTACGCATTCTTTGGCTGATAACGAGATCTGTCCATCTTTATCCGCGTAACACTGACAACAGTTTGTAATGTATGAACGACAATAAACCCTTTACCATATATGGGTGACACGAAAATATTCGATATTTGACTGGAAAATAATTACGAAACTTGAAATGAATGTTATCTTATCCAACCAACAACGACGATACATGAATCATAGTGGGAGAACAATGAATAAATACAGGGTACGGTAATCGGGGGTTCGGTACATTTAAACTGCTCCTTCTGCTGATTACTTGTTGTGCGAACGGAAATTGTTGCGGAAACCTCGCAGGACCTCAACATCCAAATTATCATTCATTCTAAATATTATTAGAGGAAAAGGATCGTTGAGAAATCTTTGCAGCGCGCTCCGCTAAATACAGTGAAACTCTCTTGGCAAAATGCCAGTTTAGGCTAAAAGCCGGCTCCGGCTGAAGTTTTACGGTGGTTAGCGGAAAGAACTGTGCAGCTGTCTCAACGTTCGTTTTCCTCCAATAATAATATCAATAACGAAGTTTTCAACTCCCCTAGCTGTTAGGAATACGATTAGGCATTCGCCTCTGTGTGGACGGGTGTGTTTCATACGCGTTCTTTACTTATCTTTATCTTGGGTTCTATCTTTTCTATAGAAGAGCGACTACCTCCAGTCCGCGAATTGTATGGAGTAAGTAAGGGTTAGCATTGGGAACCTTGGCCGCGGAGCGCGGTCCTCCAGACGCGGTCGCGTCGACCGCGACGCGCGTGCCGCTTCCGGACGCGGACGCGCTGCGTCCGCTCGTCGACGACAGGTCCTCCTCGACGGCCAGCCGCGCAGCCAGCAGCTCGTCACTAATCTGCAAAGGTCAAAGAACAATCCGTGCCGTCATGGATACGTAGTATAAGCGCTGCGTAGCAGCTCCCCCGGAATCCTTCCCAGCAGCCCCACCAGATATCCTGCCCTACCTTCCGCTCGGCGTCCTGCTCCGCGGCTCGCTTTTCGTCCTCAAACTTGGCACGGCTCAGCGCGTCCGCGATAACCTTACCAAAGAGGGATTACAGTAAGAATTTTCAGGAAAATCCCAATAATTAGTATTACTGCGTATGAAAATAACGTAGCAATGTTGAGCTGCGCAAAACATCGCCAAGCTAGCTACCGTGACCTACAGTAATCCTACAGTAGCCCCACCTACCGTAATCCCCCTGAATACCTGCTGTGCCCGCTGTAGCCACATGCCGATCACCTCCTCCATCTCAGCCACACGCGTCGCGGTCGCCTCGCGTGCCTCCCACGACGTCACCCTGCACATCATTTGGATGCAAAGCATACTGTATAGATGCACACTTTGCTTACTGAGATACGACATAAGAGACACCCCGCACAGCATCCGGGTAGGGTACGGTATTATTGAGCATACTATATACACTATAATATACTATATATAGTACATTTTGAGCATAAAAAATAAGTAGGTTACTGTAGAATAGAATTAAAATTCGTCGAAACACCTTATACATGGCCACAATATATACAACTACCTAGACAGTTCACACCTGCACTAAATGATACTTGAACCTAGGGCCTACTGCTACCGTACTCCACTGTGTATGCCAAATATCAAAGATCATAGACCAAAGATCAAAGATCACACGCACTTGACCAGTCGTTGGCTCGAGTCGAGGACGGCGTCGAGGGTCCCGGCGTAGATGGCGTCGATGACGAGAGACTCCAGACGGGCATCCGAATCGACGTCGAGGTAGTCTTTCAGACTGTCGTATCTGCGTACGTCGAATATTACGGTCGACGAAAGTGTTCCGTTAGTTGTCCTCATTCCTATTTACGACGAGAGAGCGGAGCAGTATGAAGACAGCGCAGTCAAAGTGGGAATGAGCTTACTGACGGAAGGTTTTCGTCAATAATAGAGACCTGCAAACGGAGACTCCTTTAAAGGAGGACTCCGCCGAAAAATTAACCTATGCATTTTCATCGTTTTTGGATAGAGCTAATCGACGAGCATTTTGATAAAAATATGCCTATGTTTAATTCTAAACCTGAGCCGCAAAATCCAAAAAAAAAAACAGATTTTCCAAATTTCACATATTGATATAGAACTTTCTGCTCCAGTATGCAAATGTGGTCATTATCATAGTAGAGATGAAGAAAAACTGATTTCCTATCGAATAGTTCTGTTCCCCAGCATTTATCTTGTTCCAGTCAAAAGTTATAGCCAGAAAAGTTATCCGTTTTGCTCGATTCTGCTCTGTTTTGCTCGATTGGGGGTTCGGCGCATTCCTTCTTTAAAGGGTCAATACCCTTCATTTCTTGAAATGACACTGGCCCCGGTTATTGGAAGTTTTGTGAGGCATAAGCGCCCAAAGGACTCGAGTAGCCAAACTGCTTCATACGGGACCAGAAGGAGTACGGTAACTGAACGGCTTACGGTAGCAGTCGGCCGTGCTTCGACACCGCGAAGAGCAACGACGCGCGCCGCAACGCGTCCACCACCTGCACATCACAATCAGTATTGTTGGCTACCGTATGCCCTGGTTGTCACCCTTACATTCTAAACGTATGTATTACGTTTATACAAGTAACTAGAATAACTACGCGGTACCCGGCGGCCGGGATGCAGACATTTCCGCACAAAATGACTTCCGCGCGATCTTACTGCAGCCGCTTGGCCATCAACTAATAGCTCACATTTTGCAGAGGCTTGGACTGTTTTTTCATTGGTTTTCGTTGAGCCGGAAACGCGGTGTGCGGAAGTGCCGGCATCCCATGTGAAACATATCTGCCGCAGTATTCTTCCTATCGCTGTTTTCTAAACAGTACCCACAAAGAAGCCAGTCCTTGCGTTTCATTTGTTTCAAAATTAGTAACCGAGGTGTTTTATAGGTTAGATATCACGATATTATAAAAAAAAAAAGGTTTCCCCGTAGTCGGGCAAAATCAGCAAAAGAATTTAACTCCAACGCGAATCGAACATGCACGGATCCGCTTTATGGACAGGGGCCACTACCCCCTATACCAAGAACAACCTGACAACGCCATCAAAGAACTCTTCCAGTATTCGGAGGGCCGGGGCATAGTGCGTACAGGGGAAGAGGAGGAAGTGCCGGGAGGGCAAAAATTTTCTAAGTTTTTTATAAGTGGATTTTTCCAAAAAAGATCCCCGTGCTCTAAAACGCGTTCAGGCAAAGTTTGAGCGTTTTTTGAAAATTTTCTCAAAATCGATATATCTCAGCCCTAAGGGCATACGAATCGTGCACTTTTGACGGTTATGTTTCACGATCAGTTCATAATGAACCTTTGCCTTATTATTTATCTTCGGATGGGCAAAATATAACCATCAAAAGTAGCCGATTCGTATCCTCTACTCACAACTACCGTACCTCGGTCGGCAGCTGGTCTCGCTCTTCCTTCGGCACGTCTGCTAGACATCCAAAAGCCAGCGCATTGATTACCTGTGCAACGCAATCATTCACTATGCGTCCTGGTCCCTTCTACAACAACGGTGCAATAGCCTCGATTCAAAGGTTGTATCCTCAGGTCTGCAGATAATGCCCCACCACATAGTAGACTTGTGCATGTGCATACTTGTTTCCTACATCATTCCTAACTCTTCATAATAGGCATTGAAGCGCATTGGCTAAAAGAACTGGCATGCACATCTCTACCATACCAACTAGAGCCGTCGAATCGGGTCTCTTTGATGGCTATCTTTCATCTGGTTCAACATAACCGGTGCTATGCTCGATTTATATAATACATGAAACGTATCAATGAAAAAGACCCGATTGGAAGGCACTAATACCAACCCTCCGACTGGCCTCGTCCAACCCGGGCGTCTCCAGTAGCCGGGAGTAGTGCGGGGCGCGGGTCGCTAGCACCAGAGCCTCCATCACCTTGCCTCTAGGATCAGTTTATTTTTGGAGCTACGCCATTTCCGAATTCAAATTCAGCCTGCTCTGATAAATAGCCTGACTAGTTCGAAGTGCCCGTCCATTTCTTTTTCTTTTCTTCTAATGTGTCTTTTGGTTGCCAAATAACAAAAGAAACAAAATTCTACGATATCGACAGGCAGTCTTATCGTTCGAGATAAATAAGCAGGATGAGGCCGAAAACCTCCTGGTCGTTCATACAACCATCGGACGCGTGTGCACATATCACTTTATCACAAGCCAAACTCTTCGTTGGGCAATCAACAAACGAACAAGCAAACAAAGCGCAGCTGTAAAGCATGCTACATCGAATCATGGCCTACTACAGTATCCCCACCAGGCCGAGGACGACCTTTGCTAAAAGTCGGACACCCGCCCCTTCCGTTCCCAGTCGCCGTAGCGCGTTGGCTCCGGGCCTTGCGGTCCGCCAACCTCGCCTGAATGAGGGATGACATTATTGGCGAAAGTCGGTATTTTGCCAGCCGAGACTATTTGCTCCCATCTGCTGTGTTTACCATACGTCAGGAAGCCAATAGCAAGAGCTAACTGCTTTGCCTCGCTCATACGTGGGCACTAGAACTCGCAAGATGAAAGGTTGTTGCATGCAAGGAATGATTTTTTTCCTTTCGTCTAGTGAAGAATGAAAGGCAACATTACACATGCGTCGATCGTTTGAAGAATGACAACGTGCAAGCGAAGATACAAGCTTGCACATCATTCTTGCATCTTGCGAGCTCTACCTTTCAGATCGCGCGGCGAACAACTTGCCAAAATGCTAGGCCAAAATACGCAAAATAGATCCTGAATTTTTTCGATTTTTATTTTTCACATATATGTAAAAAGAGCTGAAGATTATAGATATTTTTACGTTGCGATTTATGTAAATTCGGAAAATCGATATTTTCACTTTTCATGACCGTCTTCGTTCTCGGACTACCCAGGGCTATCCATGGACCCATTTTGAGACATGGTTAATTAATTCGCCATCCGTGGGCATACCAAGTTGACCCCTCCTCTCAAAGAATATCTCTTTAGCACGTCCGGCATGTTTAAGCACCCTTTTCCCGCCTGACGTTCATGAAAGCTGTAAACAACATTTGTTCTTACTATAAATTCAAAAAATCGTATCAATCTCAATGATTATTTGCATAGGGACTTTGGCACATTGCCATGAAACCAATCAGACAGGCGGCCAAGCTGTGTCCGTTGTTCCGGCCATGTTCCGTCCGGTGCTCCGTCTGGTGTTCCGAAGTACGCCTGTGGTCTTTTTTGGTATCATATTATTTTTCGTCTCTCGGAACCGTGGAGGCGGAGTGCATGTGTTTACGAAGAGAGCCGATTGGTTAGCTAACAAATGTGGTTTAATAATATTATTTGCTAATATAACAAGAGATTAAATTAGAAATACCCCGCCACAACACATACTACATAAAGAGGCTGTCACATGACTTATTACTCATAACGAGAATGAGGGGGGCATCTCCAGTGGAAACGGACAACCTTTTCTGTTGCTGGTGACATAGACAGCCTTTTCATTCCTTATATACAATCAGTATATACGGAATGAAAAGGCTGTCAGTCTCAGTCTCATCTCTCTTTCCCAACCGTCTCTTAATTTCTCTGTACTTTATTTTCACCTTCAGAAACTGTGTGTTCAAAATGCTCCTCCCGACTGCGATACAACTTTTCTTGGTATATTTTTTTATCAAACTTTTCATTATTAGGACATACCACTTACATTATTTGAGAAGTAGGTAGCACATACTTTTATTGTTTCGGGTTTGCTGGCTGTCCTTTGCACTATCTCATGTCAGCAGGTTTCCGAGGCAACTGCCACGTACTTCGTACGGAATAATTCGGTATCCCTCACGGCAGAGATACAGACTATGGAAAAGAGCACACTCCTCCCATGCCTATCCTCATGCAAAGCGGTCAGTTGAAAGGACTTTGATAAAGTTTTTCTCTTCGATCAATTGTACTCAAGTTCAACAAAATTTAAACTGATTAAACTCGAAAAAGTGGTCTCTAGATAACAACATGCGTTGGAGTCAGTTACGTCTCTTCAAACTTCTCTTGCTCCCTCTATTCGGCAATAGCACAAGAAAGTGGAATGAGTGGGAAAACGATGTGGTTCCTAACAGACACCAATTCGTGCCCGACTCAATCAGGTTGTTCTGAAAGAACGCAATTTTGCTTTCCTAAAGCCCTCAACTTATTCCCTAACGACTGTTGCAAGTATCAACATCGAGTTCGGAAGTTCCATCTACGTTAATCAGTACGGCAAGAACAACGGTGATTTCCACTGCGACTAGCGAGACAACATCTCCACTGGCGACTACTACTACTACTACTACTACTGCTCTTTCGACAACCACGGCTGGTGCTTTATTTTCTCTATCAGAATAGCGGTTGAAGCCAAAGGCTGGATGGGTATTCACGCGATTGCCTACGTTTTTTTTTGATTTGATTGATGATCAAGATTGCTACGAGTGCGTGAATTGTGGCGGATGCAATGTGGAAACGACGTTCGAGTGCAGTTCGTGTAGTGGCTGCGAGTGTCCGGCCACTTCCGCTAGAAAGAAGCGACACGGTTCGTTCCGATACCATGACTTTTCCTCTTATTTCTCCTCCTTGTAAGCAGCAATGGATCAATATCCAATCGATATCCAATCGATATGCCCGTCTGCCGATGCAGATGTTAATGCTGTTTTGTTGCAGCAACGGACGGTCGCTGACGAAGAGAAGCGAGAATTCATTATTACTATGTAAGAACACTTCTCTCGTCCTCGCATTTGATTGCTGGAAACTGCAAAACTCTTTAAATTAATATATCCAAGCACTACGGATAGCATAATCAATTGTAGTGAGTTTCAGGATTTGTAAATAAAGTGTTAATTTTGTGTACCTGCCCCTTCCGTCTTTATGACAACGGGACCAGGAAAGGGGGAACAGGAAACGCGGCTTACTATTGCCTGAACGACCCATACACGGGCTAGTGATGGCCTAAGAATTCTGCAGGCGCCTTCACATGATTAGGGAAAGCCAAAAGAAGCAATCCTAACAAGTCGTTACCACATAACGATGCAGGCACCCATCCTAACGTCCGATCGGACAACCGCGCCCGTGTATGCAATGATCATTACCACGCAACGCAGCATTTCTACGACGTATGCATCTAAAATAGACGCATCGGGGATGGAGCAGCTCAAGTTTCTTTAGACAAGTTTCTGCGCATTACTGCCATCCATTGCCTACGCGTAAGTGGGCGCATCTTTGCCGTAGCTAAAACGTTTGTCAATATATAGATTATATAGCTTCAATGTTTGATTTCAATGTATAGATTATTAGATTTTTAATTTATACAGCAGCCGCATACTCGCTTTCTTATTAGTGTCATACCGGTGCACACTCGTTCAGTACTCGGTGTTCACTCGTTTTTATGCATTGCGTGGAGTGCACTGGCATTATTAGATAGCTATTTTTTTCGTTTCGGGCTAGTTATTAGGTAGTGCTCCGGTTCACCATTACGCAAATGCGTCTATAAATGAAATGAAATGAAATCTCGATTCTGGAATGTCATATAGTATTAGGAAAGCAACTTTACAGCAGTAACATGATTCCTCTAATGTAGAACACGAATGTAGAATGACAGAAAACGGAGCCGATGAAACGCATGTGCTGTGTTAGCGCATCAGGAACAAAAGTTGAATGAGGCACGCCACTAAGCAGAGCAGAGTATCGGGTCCACGCACTTCTAGCTTCTCTAATTATCAAACCAAACGAGAACAATGGAAAGTCTCGCCTCTTACTCAGGAGTTGCCGTAGTTTACAGGCGATTCTTCTTTTATGGCCAGACAAATACGTGCCTTTTATCACCAAACAAATACATTACCCAACTCGTTCCTCGTTTTGCAAGGCAGTGAGTTGTGACTCGACATAGGGCAGGCTTCCCTATGCTGAGCACACAAAGTGAATGATTCATTCCGAAAGCACAGAACCGCTTCCATACTAGACGCAAAAACCTTTAAAGGCCCGCTCCTCCACTCAATATTTACCATATGTATTTTGACATCATTGGATAGCTGTCAGTGTCCGAAGTCCCATCCTACTTATTTTAAACTTCGTCGTTGATGACAAAAATCTGTGCAAAGATTTCTCTCGTTGCCTACGTCTCTTTATTCCTCTCTTGTATCTCACAATCAATAAACCACTCGCTAATCGGTTGTCCCTTGAAATGAATGCGACGGTCGGAGGGACCCTTTAAAGGGCCCCTCTGAGCACTCTATTTGACGACCAAACGTCTCCAGTAAGATTGTGCGGAAATGTCTGAATCCCGGGATTTCGGGGCTTAAAGGTTTTGAGATCGCATTTTCTACAACATATTTCGTTTTTTTAACTAATTTTATTCATTGCGGCAATAAACAAAAATTAAACCCTCTTTGAAGCAATTTTCGTTCGCTCACCAAAGACTACTGTTCCCGGCGTTCTGTATAGTCCGAGTGCTTCCGCTTGTGGACTGTGTCACTTTACTTATTGCTAGCAAAAAGAACAAAACAGCTTCTATGGTAAACTTTTTTTATTTTTTTTCACCAATAGAACTCACTTTTCAAAACTCATGACAGTCAACAAAAAATACTCTGCAATGTAAGATTGTGACTCATTTTTTCAGTAAAAACAATTGGTCGCAAAAATTGCTCTTCTAGCTACAACCAATTAACGTGCAGTTGATTGATTGTGAGAGACAAGAGAAGAATGAAGAGACGCATACAATGAGAGAAATCTCTGCACAGCTTTTTCTAAGCAAAGGCGAAGATTCATGTTTTCTACATTCTGGTCGAAGCTCAGGACATTGAGAGCTATCCAATGATGCCGAAAAAGCATATCATAGATGGGCACGGTTGCAGGTACCGTGGTTGGGTGACTTACTGCAAACATTTTCCTTGTATTGGTTAGCTCACTGCAAAATAATATCTCTTCGAAATTGGCTGATATCTATGTATGGGAGAGCCACTGCAGTTAGTTACCGGCAGACCCTGCCCACGTATGAAGCACATGGTCAACAAGCGGTCGGAGGGGGCCGTTAAGGCCCGAAATCCCACAATTTTTAGCTGAATGGACCGATCAGTTGATTTAGGAAAGAGACAAGAAACGCTCCAAAATTTATATATTTCTACCATCGTGAAAAGCACGCAAAGTTCTTCTAGGAAACAAATTTCCATGAGAATCGGATTATTCTGTTCCTGTAGATTCCAGGGAGATCAATCCTTTCACTGAACCCACTGGGCATGGCCCGTAAGTACGGGTGGTATCCCTGATTTTCTGGCTGGTAGGCCCGAAAATTATTTTTGGGTATGCTTATGGGAAAGTAGAAAACTGGTTTTATATGACTGGTAGCCCCGTTTTTTGGGATCGTACACCCATTTTTTAAAAATTTTGTGAGTTACCTGCCCACGTATGGTCTCGCTACTATTATATTTGCAATAAGCTTCTGCAGAGTGGCCAATACACGCGAAAACCGTAGTCATTATCCCATTCCTCCACCTTCGTCTCGGTCAATTAGTTTCCCCTCCCTCTCCTACTTACCGGTCTCCGGATTGACAATCCTCCTCTTCGGCCACCCGTCCTCATCCAGCTCTGGCTGTAATTATCACTTGTCAAACTAATCGATAGCCAAAAGATGGATACCATAACATCAACTAACAAATGAGCGCCCGGAAAATACGCTTCTATTCCCCGGACCGAGGAAGTTCCCGGCTCACCTGCTGGTCGAGCTTGCCCTGGGGCGTCTTCTTCCTGACGACTTCGGCCGAGGCGGGGGCGGTCTGGCGCCCGCTTGGACCCTTGTCTGGGGGGCCTCCTGAAAGCCGGAAAAGCCAGGCTGAGTTAGGTTTCACGGCGCAGATTTGAGGGCTCCGCTGCCAACGGTAATGATCTTTCTGTAATGGCAGGGGATTTCCATATCTCATCACTGGTCCCAACTCCAGTTTCTACTCCCTACCCTTCCCCTCTATTCTCTTAGCTTCTAGTCGTTTGATCTGCCTCGGGCTTATCTGATTTTACTATTGCATAAGGCTTACTCAACCCTCTATACTTTGGCCTCTTTGAATCGCAAGACCGAAGGCCACATCCTGCTCTCCTCATTCCCCGTAGTGTCTCACTGTTTGTCTAAACTTCTCAGGCTGATCCAGACAGTGATAGCCGACTGATCTCTAATTCAAGCGCGTAGCCGACGCGGATATAAGCGAGAAGCGACTCCCCTCGTGAGGATACCTAACGGACTCGACCGATGCTCTACCCCTTCCCCCAGTTCCCCCAGTTCCCTGACCTCCACTCCTACCTTCGTCCCTGGACCCCATACCCCATCTGCCCTCGTCTTCTTCCCTCATCCCCTCACCTTTCCCACCATCTTCTTATGTAAGTTCTCGCGACCCTCACTCATCCCTTGTACATTTCCCCTTGTCCTACACCTCTATAAAGTAGTATCTCTCTTGTCTTAGTCAATGGGGGCATCTTATGGGGAGGGATCGGACGGGTTGTCTAATAGTGCGGGTGGAAACACCCTTTTCCCACATTTAGAACGTACCGCCTTCAAATCCCTTCCTTTTTACTGTATGCAATACATGCTGAATACGGTATTCCAGTTGAGAGCTGAAGACAAAAGTAGGAAAGATGCTGGGGATATAACCAGCCTTTTGCAAAGGGATGTTAAGCCTAACCGAAAACGTCGCTCCTTTTCCATTCTCTATAAAAAAGCCTCAGTCATACCTGACGACGTCGACGCGTACCGCAGCCACGCGGACGCGATCGTCCGCCCGCGTATCCGCACCGACGCGGCGGCCATCCGCACGCCGCTCGACAGCATCTACCGCGTGGGTCCTGAACGGAAACCTACCGTATACCCTGGTCTACAGTAAACCCGCACAAGTATCAGGACGTGGCTACGAACCACTCAAGCTATACAGTAATGCTATATATTATTGAGGTAATCAAGTTTATCACATACATAGAATCTTGAAGTAGAGCATAACAGAAAGGCATAAACTCCTAAAATGTGAAATGAGGATCGTGGATACCCGTTGGCCACGCAGTCTCGTACGGAGTTTAGAGACCGGAATGGAGAGTCGGGAAGAAACTCGTTCCATCGTCGGATTCTTGTCATTTTCTACTGCGCCGAGAGAAGTTGTGCCAGACGATCACGGACCTGAAAAGAAAGTTATAGAGTTGTAGCAGTGAACGAAGAAAAAAGGGGTGGGGGTTACGGTAGAACATTACTGCAACATTAAACTATTATAATATACATAGCAATCGAGCTCACAGTCATCCTGTTCTTTATCGTGCAGCATTCCGGCCAATACTTGGGAAATTTCTGCAGCAATAAGTTATGCCAATCATACCTCACTTAGTAGGAATAGTAATATTCGCTCTTTCTATCGTTATTCAGGCTCTCGTATTAAGGATAGCAACAATGACATACCTTCATTGTCAGACAGTAATGGTGTGAATCACTCTACCGATATTGCTAAGGCTAACCTTCTTTCTTCCCATTTTTCCCAGTCCTTCAATACTTCCCAATTCCCTCTCCCTCCCCACTCC
>LS835609.1:24734-46979 GCA_900490955.1 Micoletzkya japonica
GTCTACTAAGTTCCACAATTTCTTGCCTAATCGTATAGTGTCTCATTGGAATAATTTAGACTCTTCCCTTGTTCTTTCTCCTTCCCCTGTCCTTTTCAAAAACTCACTATAAAATCATTCCATTCTACTTTATTTTGTTATCTTCTTTCTCTGTATTCACTCCTTATTTCGATGGAAGGATAAATTATTATTATTATTACCTGCGCAGCCCTATATTAGATTCTAAGCCGGATACCCGGTACTTCAAACGCACTTTGTCATGGGATGGATACCCGTTCTTTTCAACCAGAATTGAACCACATATAGCAAAAATCATGTATTTTGCGTCGGAAACACGTGGAATGACCGATAATATTCATAATATTCTCTCCGGACACCCGTTCCAAAAATCCCTTCTTCGGTTATCTAAATCGGGCTGCGCACGTATCATGCCAATACCCGTCTAGCCTTACGGTATCCCTACCGTACCCCAAAGCTACCGTATACCTGCTTCGACACGGCCTCCCAGAAGAGCACACTCTCCTCCTCCACTTGATCCGTCGCGACGAAAACCTACGCACAAAATTCGCATTCTCATTCCAATTAAAACCCCTCAAATGACGGCCAGGTATCTCTAAACGTGTTTAATACTGTTCAAAGAGACCCTACAAGAAGCTCTTTAAATGCACTATTTGAACACGACCCGATCGCTAGTTGGGAGTCCGTCCAACCTGCTTCCCGGGCGCGACCTTACACGCGCGCTGCGCCAGCGTCTTGACGTGCAGGCAGGCAGGAGACGCGTTGTCCACGAGCGTCGCGGCCAGCTGGGGGGACTGCGCGAGGCAGAGGACCGTCGAGGAATCGCCGATCTGGACAGCTTACTAGAGCGTAGGACAACAAACCAGTCCGATTTATTTTGCTTGTGAGATATAACACAGTTAGTTATAGTTATGTTAGAATGTCTAGTACGGATAGCAGTGATAATAATGCTTTGCCGTTTAGCTTTCAGACCGGATTTTATAGATTTTAGATAGAGTTAATGGAACCCTTAGCATTAACTCTAACGTAAAACGCCAAATGCAGCAATTCTAAAACGAGCGCACGTAAGAAAAAAAAGGCGTCGCTATTTACCTGCACGAATACCGTATCCCGGTCGATCAGGATCCAGCCCGGCAATTCG
The DNA here is from genome assembly GCA_900490955.1 of Micoletzkya japonica. Classification (NCBI taxonomy): domain Eukaryota; kingdom Metazoa; phylum Nematoda; class Chromadorea; order Rhabditida; family Diplogasteridae; genus Micoletzkya; species Micoletzkya japonica. The sequence continues at coordinate 25,894 of LS835609.1, forward strand.
TCGCGGGACCCGACCTGCAGGCGGAGCTCCTCGCGCACACTCCCGCCTGGCATACTGTAACCATCTCAGGATTACGGTAATAATCAAAAGCTCCACTTCAATTCTTTGCTTCACGAGTATGTGCAAAACACAACAAATTCTTTTTGAATTTTACGCGAAAACGATACGCAGAATGCTTAATTGCTCTTTTCCAAATATCCGCCAACTGTCTTTGTAACAGCAAACTGCACAACAACTTGACCGCAACCCACATGGTTAAAACCGATAATCTTTATCGAATCTGCATGAAACTTAATAGAGGGAAAGGGGGATCGTGGCGTGGGCGAGGGTTACTGTAGCATCCATACATCGATAACCATTAACAAACGAATAGGTCAAATGCTCTTGCGGCGCACAGAGTACGGTAAGTTCGGGCAGCCGGCCTGCCCTGATTTACAGAATGCGTCGAGCCTATGCAAAATTGTACTGCTATGCCGCTACGCTCGTTTCCTGATATGTGCAAAAATACAAAACAAAGAATACTACAAGGCGTTCTACAGGAAATTTACAGATCTATCGCAAAATTATCGGCCTTATTTATCGTCCCACATGGTTGCTTTTCCGCAAGCATTTCTACCGTAAACACCAGAGTTCTCGCAAATGCTCATCGAAAGGGAAGGGAAGGAAAGTAAAGGAAAACTTTGCTGTGGTGAAAGAGCGCAGACACATACACAATAGATACATTCGGGTTGAGAAGTAGGAAAAGCGCGAAAGGAAAAACTACCGTAATCACGACAAAATCCGCATGGGAGACAGGCCTCGTTCGAAAAAGGGAGAAGAGAAAGATAAATCAATCGATATACAACACATTGTGATACTACGGAATGCAGTGGGGAAGGGGTACTGTAGCTTACGCAATTCAAACGTATTCGGGTCCCGCAACGAACTTGCAAGATCAGACAAGTCGTGGTGCCTACGGAGCGGATCGTAAAAGCAAGAAAGTCAACGCATACACAGCAAGAAACTTGGGGGGAAGGGGGAGCTAAAACCGGATGCTAAAAAAATCAATCAATACCAATACATAATCTGCCATATTTTCGACTCTCATAGCGGGAATCAGGCCTAGTTTCCAGGCATTCATACTTGCCAAACGATAATGAAACATTCAGAATACGGTAACCGATAAAACATTTAAATCAACCAAAACTAGTGCAGTTTGAAGTAGCCGGGCCTATCTATGCATTTCGGACGATTTATTCTACTAGAAAGCAACCGAGAGTCAGTGAACTGGGGTAGGTAATCTTGTTGTACACCGGGAACGCGTGGTGACGCAGACGCGCCGCGACGCATGCAACGCGCCCGCGTCTAGACCTCCTCGCGCAGCGTCAGGCCTTTGGTGAAGAACCAGCGCTCCTGGCTGTCCTGCTGGAACATCAGCGGCGTCCAGCGCTCGCCCGTCTCCGCGCGGGCCTGCGATTATTTGAATCGAGCCATTCCAAATACCCATACATAACCTGCACATCAAAGATGCGCTAACATTTGAAATCTGCTGTGCCAAACGGGTAGATTTCTTTTGCATTTCGTCTTATAGATGATGATGGTCGGATCCGAGGCCATACAAGGTACCGTATACCTCCTCGATACCGTAACCCTCTCCCCTCCCCTCCACTCACCTTCGCCTCGTCCCTCTGTCTCTGCTCAATCTCCCTCTTTGCCGCCGTCGCCTTCGAGATCTTGTTCCGCAGCAGGCCGACGGTGACGTGCCGCCACAACCTGCGCATCAAACTTTTGAAAAGCGAAAGAGCGGGAAAAAAGTAATTGAATTCTAACACGTATCACCCTGCACAAAATGTCGGTAAACTTAAAACAATTGAACAGGCTGAAAGTTCGAAAAATCCATGCAAAATCTCCCTGTGCTAGGCAGATGTTTTGTAAGACAATAAATGGCGGGAAATTCAAAAATTCAAAAATCGCAACCTCCTGCTCTCCCGTTCGCCCTGCTGCATCGTGGGCTCGCACTGCTTCTTCATCTCCTTGGCTGCCTGAAACATAACCCAATCAGGAAAGCCCAGCAATTTATCTTCCTCATTAAAAAAAACATAGATAACTTGGTGAAGCTTTGCGAAGCCTAACAGGCAGCCTTGACAGATAAATTACGAAATACATTAAAACCACCGCTCACCTTAACGTCGATGAACACGTATTCTTGCTGATCGGGCCTCTTCGCGTACAGTACAGAATTCCACTCGCCCCTGCGGCCAAAGCAAATAATATTTAGTTTTTAAATTTTGTCTGCGTTTCTAATTCTACCACTAGCAAACTCTCTCTCTCGTTCCTTCTTGCCAACTTATGTACTACTTACCCACTTTTCTCGGAGACCGCAAAAATATTTCAACTATACATCAGCAGAGACAGGAAAATTTAGAAAAAAAAATCTTTAGTAAGAAATATCATCAGCTCTTGCCCAAAGCTAGCGTGGCCAGCTCCCCTCCCCTACCACCCTATAGATCAAATGGTAAGTCGGAAACGATGTAACCAAGGCACTTTTTTTGGCGAACATTTAAAAAAATCAAGGCACTTTGGGATCCAAATTTACCGCTGTATGCCAAATTATGCCGGATTTCCTGCTTATTAGTGTGAATCAAGGCACTTTTGTCAATTTCTCCGAACAAAATCAAGGCACTTTGAAATTCAACGACGTCACTATTTGATCTATGCACCGCCAAAACCTACCGTATCGTCAGGAATGGCTTCCGGGCACCCTCCTTGTACAGACTGCACGCGATCCGGTGCGGCTTGCCCCTGCACATCAAAGCATTCATTACCGTAAGCCATCGCATCAGCTAATTGAGCAATTAGAACAGTTGCTACCTGCATACCAACTTGTAACAAACAGTTAAGCCTGTAAATATTAGAGATCTGCAATCGAGTCCTTTTAGCCAATATGTTTCGTTCTTTTCGGACACGAGACGTGTCGCGGTTATGAATGATGCACGAAACATAAGCATCAAAAGGACTCGATTGCAGAACTCTAGTAAATATGCGAAAAACACTAGCTGTATGTAGATAACGGTAGACCCATTGGATGAAATGGTGGTTTCCCGTAAACATATGACATCGAAGGCCCATTACGCAGCAAAAAAAGCTAGTAAACAGGCCATGCATTTATGGGAACCGCGAAACCGAAATTGGCTGCATTAGCTTTACAGAGTAAACAAAAAAACACTAGTTAAACACGCTTTGAAAGAGGATATTGCCTAGATGCCAAAAGGGTTCTACCGTGTCAGTGAGAGATACGCATCGCACAGCATTCCTAGCGTTCGATTAGCGAATGGCGGTTTCCGCTGTGATCTATCGTTACTGCGTCCACAAAAATTATTCAAAATTCGCCAATTTAAAAAAACATAAGCTGCTCCTCATCAGACCAAAGAGCTGCCAAAATTTGGTGAAGATTCATCCAGCCGTTGTGGAGTAAATTCAAAATTAGTAGCCAATTCCCTATTAGACACTGCCCTTTCGGTCAGAATGCTGCGATCGCTCTGGTCCTTACAATTAAGGCAGCTACTAGAGAACGAGCAATACGAGGGAATGGTAGAACATTGACTACGCGATAACTCTGATTCGCACAATGTGCAAAGAACGAAATCAAGACTAATATTGTTGTTCCTGTGATTATTCTTCACTCTATTTTCTTTGTTTCTTTTTATCTCGCGTTTCTACGTAAATGCATAAAAATAGCTCTCTCTTCCTCTCTACAAGACTGACCCGATAAAGGGCTTGGTCAGGAAGTCAATCTCCGCATAGTAGCCGGTCTGCTCGCACGTCACTTTGACCTGGAATAGCAGCATTTGAAAGTAAAGTGTTTTTTTAAATTCACCAGCCGCCACCTTGAGATGACTCGCTTCTGCTATGCGAGATAGGACGACCAATCTGGAACAAGTGCAAGACGAGCCGACCAACCAACCCACCTTGCCTCCCAGCTCGACCCAGGGAGTGCTCATGATGGAGCGACCGTAGCCCGAGGGGAAGGACAGCACGTACTCCTCGCCCAGCTCGTGCAGTATCACCCGACCACATCCAATGTTCGCGACGCCTGCACTCAACCATGGCGATAGGCTTATGAATATTAATTTCCTACTAGCATAGCAGCACCAAACAGGGACAATCATTCCCGAATAATGTCTATGAGTGGGCATCCTCTACACTACCGTTATATTTTCTGCGCCGTAAATGTAGCGAGATAAAAAAAATACGGCAGTTTATCATTACGAATATCTAGCGAGAGAGCGTGCAAAAGTGAGAGAATTGGACTCACTTTGGAGTCACAGAAAGTGACGAACCGGACTAGACCGATATATTCTACTATACCTATGGAGAGTCCGAGGAAGGAGCTCTTGGTCCAGATGTATCCGTGAAACGAGATCTTCCGCGACGGATGCTCCGCGTAGAAGGCAGAGACGGGCGGGTGGTGCGAGACCTTGTAAGAATAAAGACCAATAATTTTGTACTACTTTCCAATTTCATTATTTCAGCAGTTGTGGGAAATCGATCACAACCAATTACAAATCAATCACACGTCACGGTTATGAGTAGGGCGTGTAGCGGCAAATCTGCGGGCTTATTTCAACTCCATGCCGAAACACAGCAAACAATCTTCGTCAATTCGGCAACAATGTATAATCGTGCGCACCTTCCTCTTTACAAACGTCATACTACATGCGTCTAATGAAAAGATTTTTTTGGAAAACCACCATTTCATCAAATCGGTCTTTTCCAACCGTAATTAGCATGTGCAATTAGCGGTGATGAAACGGATGCTCTCCTTCTTTCTGCTTATAGTAGAGTCATGCATGCGACTTCTTCGAAAGATTATGCTTCTTTCTAACGCTTATATCGGACGAGGTGCACTTTATATGCTATACGCTCATCATGAAGCATAACCATCAAAAGAACTCTCATGCATAACTTCAGTTTACAGAAGACTAGGGTTGTCTTTTTGACGCTTTTTCTCCTTCTGTAAATACCGGGATATGCCTACAGAGCATGAACTCCTCTGAAACGTAACCCCTGGAAAAGCGTCAAAAAGAGAATCCTACAGAAGACTCCCTTACCTGTTCCGCGACGAAGGTAACCTCGTTGGTATCGGCCCCCGGGAAGGGGCCACTGGTCGTTTTGGTCCCCGAGGGGTCCATGTTGGGCACGGAGTACTTGCACCTGGAAAGGCGATACATTTCAGTTATACAAGAGCCGGTGAAATAAAATCCAGATTCTTGGCTTTTTTTCATTTGTGGCAAGATTCCATGCAGACTTTATGTCTCACCGGATTTTATATCTTTTGAGAACTTGAGAAGAAACGCCATAAAGACATACATGAAAAATAGCCGCACGAACCATGCAAGCTTGTAACCGTTATGAAAATACGGAATAATCATCATAGAATAAATAAATAAATAAATAAATAAATAGGGTTACCTAAACGTCTCCCCGAGTATCGGATTGTAGGGCTTCTTGGCGACGCCCGATTTGCGCGCGGCGTAGAACGCCCCGAGGTAGTACCGGACGACCGAGACGAACCTGCACATCAAACCGGCGCTACAGTAATCCCCCTTGGTACAGTACTACTCCCCTCCCTTCAAAGCAAAAACCGTAATCGTCCATTAATGCTAAATACCCTACACATTCTCTCAATTACCACGACCCGCGACGCGCCCTAGTCCCCTAGAAGGTACCGTAACCCCCCTCCCCCCAATCAGCTACCGTATACCTCTCCTCGGCCGTCTCCAAAGTCGGAGTCAGCACGAAAGCGTCGGGATGGGCGAAGAAGTCCGCGTACATTTCGAGAAGGGACCGTCGTTCCAGGATAAAGGTGGGAAGGGTCACCTTGGTCAGGTCCATGCCAATCGACACCTCCAAACAGCAACGCATCTTCCAACTGCCCAAAGCTACAGTAACCCACAATAACATAAAAACCTCTGACGAGCCGTAGTCATGATGACTGACTTTACCAACTGCCAACCAACAGTAATCAATGTATTTCTCTCTTGCCATATCCCCTCTTCAAACTACCTATCCGGTATCGCACCTGGGACAGCATTTTACATCTTTAGCCCCCCGTACACCGCGCAAACCTACCGTAATCCCGGCCTACGTTACCATACCTGGGACAGAATTTTCCTCATTACCCTACCGTAACCAAGACCAATGCTAGCGTGCCCTACCAGTCACCGTACCTGGGACAGCAAGTGGACCAGTACACTGCCGTGTTGCTGCTGCACGTCGCCCACGTCCGTCTCGTCAGTCATATTGTAGATGGCATCGTAGTCCTCGTTGTCGTCATCCTGAGTATCCCCCACCGTTTTTGGCGCCAAGATTCAAATTCAAAAAGCGCGTGAACCCTCGCCCCTTACCTGTGAGTAGTCCGCCGCCGCTGTAGTCGAGGCCGCGCCGCGGTTCGAGTCCTGCAATCAAGTATCGACTAGCCAATCAATAATCAGCCTCGGGGATACCGTATCACTTCGAGAACTGGAAGCCGCTTCGGGAGCCACGACAGCCGTTTTCCGCTTCCACCACCATTTCCTCATTCCTTCAAATCGTGATGCAACCACCCTGCGGACCGCTCCGCGACCAGAATGAAACTCCATCCCTCTCCTCGCGAGGATCGACCTTATTTGCATCTCCGCCCGTCTGCGCCTCTTCATTCCACCACGCTCCCCCACTCTCTCGGTCCCCAATAGCTTATCAGACCTACCAGCCCCCACATTACCCTATCCTGCTAATCCTTTTATCCCGTCTCTCTGCTTCTCTGCACTCTCTTCATCGCCCTCCGCTCCCTCGCCCGTTAATATCATTATCGCCTAGTTTGCATGCTCCAATCTGCTCGATTGATCGCATTTTCTCTCGCCCTTCCCCTCCCCGGTGGGGGTATATAAGGGGACCGTCTCCACTCCTCGACACATTCAGTCGTCAGTCGTCTTTGAGACTCCCCATTTCCAACCCTCCGTTGACCAAGGTACGTCCCAATTAGCGTAACCCTCCCCAGCCCCGTCATCTACCGTACCCATAACCATCTCCCTACTACGAGATACCGTATCCATGCTCCCATCCAATAATCCCGCACCCCAAAGATCACTGTAACCTCCCAACCCATCTATCTACCGCAACCAAGCACCTTTCCTCCGCCCCACAGTAACGCCCCATAGTTACCGTAACCCAGCCTACGCCTACAGTATGTCCCGCCGTCAACTCTTCGTCGTCGTCGTGCTGTTCGTGTCCCTTCTCGGGTGTCAGTTGGTGGCCGGCGGGAAAGCGAAGACCGATGCACCCCCGCCGACCGCACCGCCCACGGAACCCGCCCAGACCGCCTCCAACTCTGAGGTACGCGAAAGTGGTCCGTCAGTAAACGCTCGTTCCTACTTTGTCTGCATTCTCTACATACCGCTTCGCTTCTCTGCGTGAGAAGTAGGAATGAGACGGCTGACGGAACATCTTATTATAACCGATAACTGAACACTGCTGGGATTCAGGCGGTCTAGTACTAGTACTAAAAAACAAAGCAGCTGCCCATCAGGTGACCCTGCACATCATCACGGGCGCTCTCGGGGCGCTGTGCGCAGCCTTGTTGGCCTAGAGGGGGACGTCAACTGCCCCAGGGGAGATTCCACCCCGGAGCCGTCCAAGCTCCCCGTTGTACCCCATCCCCGTCCTCGCTTTGATAAAGTGATAGGACTAGTATCCTTGGAGTGCGGAATAGGGTTGCTTGTCGCATTCGACTATGACACTGGCCGAGAGAGTGCCCTTCTAGATTGGGGAACAGACATGGACATGGGGAGGGAGGGGGTGGGTAGCTGGTTCTCGAACTATAGCTTGTTAATCGATGCTACGCTGTTCAAAGCTACAAAATATGTACCCTTCAAGCCTTTCCTTCTGTGTACCACGTCATAGAATATCGTCGAGAAGTTGGTCCTCCAATCTACCGTATCCCTCCCCCAGCATCGTCCGAGCACCCTTCCCACTTCACCCATTTACTGTACTCACTCTAAGCTACCGTAACATTTACCTTCTACCTACCTTGCCCAAGCTAAAGTATCGCCCTCCGGTAGACCGGATATCTTACCCTTCCTCTCCCCAGAACTACCGCATACCTTCCGCATAACCTCGTCGTCGTCGTCGTCAACCTCTGAGATCTCGTCCTCCTCGGCGTCGTAGAATTCGTCGTCGCTGCTCGAGTCTAAAAGACTGCATTCGGGCGGGTTACGGTAATTACAGTACCACCAAACAAACTAATTTGGATGTCCCTTACAGCTAATGGGTGCGACCATCGACTCGTGGTGCTTGTGGCCGAGAGGCGGCGGACTGCCGACCGCTCCAGACGACGCTGCTGCCGCTCCGGACGCGGGCGCGGACAACGCGGACGATACGGTGACCGGCGAGGGGGGTGCGGTAGACTTGTCGGCTACGGTTGTCTTGCTCTTGTCCTTGCCGACCCCTCGATCGCCGGTCGACTGCTGCAATGGAGAAATTACGTTCTGAAAAGGCGGGAATTCAAATCATACAGTTTTACTTGTCGTCCTTCCTATTTCCGACGAGAAAACGAAGCGGCATGAATCGAGCGCAGACAAAGTAGGAATAACGCCTAACGATGGAACGTGTGTTCATAAATAAATGCAAATACATTCCTACACCAAATCAAAGGATCTAGCTCATGAAACAATGACTCAAACGAACATTAATCATCTCTCCTAACTTCACGCCTATTCTACTCTAAGGCTAAACGCTTCCATCCCTTCCTCTCCCAATATCTCCTATTCTCCCCCCCCCCCACTATATTTCGTTCGCTCGCCACGACACCCCATCAAGAAACGGCCGAAGGCAGGCCACAAATGTCCCCAGAACAAAGCCAATTTGGGGGCATGCCCAGCACACAAAATACGCGACGATCAGCGATGAGACCCAACAAAAGCAAAAAATCACCGGCAAATTAGCGCGCTAATGTGGCAAGTGCATTGCGGCCTATGGCCCGACGCGCTTCAAGGGGGCATCCCTAGTTCTCTAGCCCACGAACAGTAAAGGAGTATCCATGCAAGGAAACATACATACACACACACACACACACACACACACACACACACACACACACACACACACACACACACACACGAGTCGGAAGGAAATGCTTGGGCTGCCCTTCTCTCTCTAATACCTCTGAGCATCCCAGCCAGTATGCCAGTTCAGTATGCTCTGACCAAGCACACCTTCAACAACGAAGGTCCGCGTAATGTTCTCGACAATGAGAAGCGGAAATCCCCGAAAACGCGCGCACGAACGACGGAAAGCAATGCAAGTCATCACGTGCAACTACGTCCTGCCCACCTTGCATATACGCGTGTAATAGAGCGGCAATCAGCAAGTTGTCTACGTGTCAAGCTAGTAGAAGAGCTGCCGTGAGAAAATGCAAGAATAAAAAAAAGAAAACATCAAGAAATCATCAGGCATAGAGCGTGAATGCGTGATTATGCACAACAAAGCAGCCATTGCCCAGCCCCTCTGTCTTGCCCAACTCTAGCAGGCCACAATTTTCAGGGGCAATATACGGGGGTGGGTGAGAGGCGTTCGAAGGGAGGAGAAAGAGGAGGAAAGAGAACAGGGCAAACAAAGAGTGAGCCGAGGAAGCTGAACAACGTGCTGGACGAATGAATGAATGAATGAATGCATCCTAGACACCCCCCCCCCCTTATCGGACAGAGAGCAATAGAAACTAACTAAGGAACGGGAAAGAGAAATCTGCATCAGATTTTTTGCACAGTTATGCTTCAGGATGGTAGGAAGATCACCACAAGATCCTCGAAATAAGCTAAAAGAACAAGTTTCCGGCTACTTTTCAGCTTCCTCCAAAAACTGCTATTGCTCGGTTTACAAAGCACGAAAACAGCAAAAAAAAACAAGCATCTTCTTTAAAAAAGAGCGACTTTTGAATTGATTGGGAAAGCGTCCTCTTGAGATCGAGGGAATTACCACCACACCTTTCCCTCCCAACACTTCCCCGACCCCTGGTTGGCGGTGTTGGGAGAGAAAGTTTTCTGAACGAGAGCACGAGAGTGAATGAGGGGGGGGGGGAGTTAGAGAGCGCGATTACCGAAGGATAGACAGATAGACAGAGCGCGTCGCGCAGAAACATATATGAACAGGGTTGGCGATGAGAGATGGTGAGAGAGTGCGCGAAGCACACAGACGGACAAATCGCTGCGCACAGACCGACACACATAAACATCCATAACATCAGGAAAGGGAGAGGAACTATAGTAAAGCGACGCGATGACGGTGAGGTGAATACGGGGCAAGAGATCAGCATTTGAAAAAGCAGCGCGATTTAAACTTTTTTTTCTCTGCGCTCCTTTTTTTTGCCACGTTTTTCATCAATCTTTAGATCGCTTAACGGGGTTAATGACTTGGTATTCAACCCCTAGGCAAGATCACGAGGACGATTACGCATTTTGTACGCAACAAGCTTACATTTTTTACCAACCATTTAAAATTGATTGCCCTGCTAATTCACAAGTTACTATGCCATACCGACAGACATACAGACATGTCTACTAGTACACTACACGGAAAGCTATATAGCTATAATGCAGATAATCCCTGTCAGTTACACGGTGGCGATAGAGCAAGCGGTGATGAAGAGGAAGAGAAGGAATGGAAAGAAGCAGAGAGCGAATGAAAAGGGGCAAAAAGGCGAGCGCGGTCTTTTTATGCCATCGATTCGTGTTCGATTTATTATGCGTGATGCAATGTAATGCTTGCCAGAAATACTACGATGATACCACGGCGGACACTAGATAAGTAAGCGAAAAGTGAAGTGATTGTCTCAATCATTGAGCATTCGTAGGCAGCTGGCAAGATGCTAGCAAAGAGCCAAAGGCGCACCATGTTCGCTAGATGTCCACCAGGTAGTTGCAGGGAGCTGCGCATGATCCCTTTCACTTCCCTCAATAACAAACGCAAACAATCGTGCGGCCACCAACAGCATCGTAGAGAGCTCACATCACGAACATCCCATAACAAATGCACGTTCGTTAGAGACCTGTCGCATTATTTCCGAGACTTTCCAATACTTTAACGATGTCTAGACGTAGCAGGATATCGTGTTCGGCACATTACCCTTTATACGATCTACGGGAAAAAAGTCTAAACGCGTTTTCGAACCCCCACGTCAACCGTAACCATTTATTCAAACCCAAGTTCTACAAAACCCTTCAGTTCCTACCGTCCCTCAGCCAATCCAGCCTAGTAGTAAATAGCGATTAGCTTGCTAGCCAGCCTAGATCATCCTCTTCTCTGTAGATTCATCTCCCCTATCGCCTCTTTCCATCTTCAAAAGAGCGACTCCTTTGTATAACCTCTCTCTCGCGCCTAAAAAGTAAAGCCTAGTCACAAATCGATGACTTGCAACAATCGCGCCACTTTGCAACCTAGAAGGTGGTACAATCTCCAGTTGATAATTTAAAAAAAAAGCATCCAACTTGCGGTATCACCTTAGTCACAGAGAAAAGCTAGTAGCATCGAAACGGGCAGTCTTTCCTCTTCACCGCAACATAACTCACCACTCACTGCACCCGAACAAAGCGCAATATTAATGACCACGCCATACTCATCGCTGCGACTTTTCCATGCAGCCGCCTTTTCCCTTTGTAATTCGTCTGCTATTTCCCGGTCACAAGTACCAGCCAAGTAAACACAATGCGAAACGCGAAAGCGAACGTTTACAACGAAAGGAGAAGGAAAACAGGACGCTGAGTCAGAGGGGAAGGCTGTAAGATGAAGGGGTTTTTTCCCATCTCTGGGAGAAAAGTATCCAAGCACATGGGACACTAAAGTACAGGGATAAGCATAAAAAAGTGTAAACGAATCAGCGCCTCCAATACTCGAATAGATAACTTCTGAGTATTATCTTAGGTAAAATAGCATCAATATCCGCAATTTTGTAGCCACTATAGCCAGTACAGGTTTCCTGATATAGACTCTAGATAGAGGAATATGTAGCGAGAAAAGTACAAGCCTACAAATCCCAAATCTCAGGATTCTGGGCCCTGGCTCCTTTTATATCCCAAACACTCTGCATGCATATGGGGACAGTCCGCCCTCTACCATCCATATTCATAGCCTAATTTCGCGTTTGTTTCACGATATTGCAGACGCTGCAAAATATGATGTATTCAGCTGGCAATGCTCTCTAAGGTGGGAGAAACTAGTGGAAAAGATGAAAACAATGCACAGAGAAACGGGGTCTCGAACTCCTTGGCGCGATTTGACACAAAGATGCATCAAGGTCTCAAGCAATTCCGCTCCCCCTCGTCCCCTCCTTAAACTTCTAAAACCACCATCAATCCTCTTCACGTCCCACTCAAAATTGACCTCTACTCCCCCCCCCCCCCAAAGTAAGACCACTACCCCTGCCAAGCGGAATTCCAAAAACCAAAACAACATACGCTACGACCAAAACAACATACGATTAGCCAATCAACCGTGGATTTTAATTTGAAGACCTAACATAAATCACACGAAATTAGTCTCAATAAGCCGGCTTCTCATGCTAAATATATACCAGAAGAACGCGTCTCGAAGCTAGCGCAAATTAGGTGCCCCTTAATCCAATCTATCCGAGTAGTCGGTTAGGTCTTCGTCATATGCACTATGATGTAGAGGGCGTAATACCAGACAATGAGAACAGGGGAGGATTATAAATGGAAGCGAGATAGAGTATGCATAACGGAACGACTGGGCCATAAGGAGGACTTCAACGCAATCTCATTGCCATGAGCTAATTGGCAAGCTTTCCTTCCGTGCCTTTCCGTCTAAAATGAAGAAACATGTAATCAAAATACGCTCATTCTAACAGAAGCAGGTAGCTAGCTCTCAACGTAGTAGATACAGTACTGAGCCCGACATCAAAAAAAAGGTAAGTGAAACATAAATTGATGTAAAGGTTGGTAGTGCAAAGCAAGTCATCTCTTTCACATCATAACGCTATTGTCCGGAACCATCCCTAAAGTCCGATAGTACACCCCCCCCCCCCCCGCCCCCTACTCTCCCACTATCTCCCATGTACATGAGCCATAGCGACGCGCGCTCTATCGCTCCGTTGGGAGAAATGAAGAAAAAAAAGCGCCCGCTAATATCCCGCGACTACTCCAGATACTGCAATCTACCATATCTTAAAATAAAGCTATATAAGGTACGCACATAAATGTTATTTTACTCACTCGAGCGAAAATGCTACATTTACTACAATTGTTGAAATTGAATGAGTGAACGCAAGAAATAAAAAGTGAGAGAAAACCCGTACCTTCTCGTTCTCCTTCTCCTCCTTTTCGAGCAGAGAGGTGCACTCGATCCTGGAAGATATCAGACTAAAATGTTTGGTGAACTTCGCTTCAAGGAAAATTATCAAAAAAAATCGATGCCCGTCTCTCATGCCATTTTACGGCATCTAACATGCGCCTTTCAAATGGAGACCCCCCAGGGTTGATTAGCCTATCACAGAGGTCGTCCCACGTATCTACCGCATTCCCCCGTCTTACCGTACCTGCTCTGTGCCATCTGGAGCAGGACGACGGCCCTCGCGACGAGGTCGTTCATGCGATTGGCCGAGGTCAGAAGGTCGTCGACCGTCCGCTTCTCTCTGTCCGTCACCTTGTCGCGGACTGCGTGCAGCTTGTTCATCTGAAAGTGACGAGTAGCCAGGAGAACTACGTTGACTCATGCATGGGCACGAGCACACACGGTTGAGTCGTATCGCCACTAAGCCTTTAACACGGTATTCTGCGGACAAAACCCAGGCTAATCAAAACTACTACGGTAGAGCTGCCGATGAATGTTTCGAGTGTCGTATTCAAGCGACACTTCAGCTCTACTGGACGTGAGAGCGAAAGCAAACGCTTGTAAGCACCGCTAAACCATTCCTTGATTCTCCTAATATCCAGTAAATCAATATTATACCCCCGCGTACCTTGAGGTCTAGTAAACGACTAAGAGTCCCCGTGCTCACATGCATGGGCACGGACCCGATAGTACTCCTAATGTATCAGAAACATGGCTTGGTAGGCTCTACAAACGCTAGCATCTGATCTAATGACAGTAAGGCTGGCCACGTATCCAGTTTTTTTTCCAGTTTTACACCTTTATCTGGACTATAAGTGGATTTGGGTCCAAAGGAGAGGGCTTTGATATAGATAGGAGCGGCCACCACGTATGTAAACGACTAATAGTCCCCCCCTCATCGACGTACCTGATCCTCGATGGCGACGAGGTGCGTCTGGGCAGTAGTGATCTGGGCCCGGATGGCGGTGGGGGCGTGGGCGGGCGTGTGGAAGGCGGAGCAGGCTCGAATGGCCGCCTCGATCGCCCGAACCCACTCGTCTCGCTCCTTCTGGTCACGGCCCTGCACGAATGAGACGTCATCAGAGTCACTTTTTGTGTTTCCTCTTGTATATCTCAAATGTCCCGGTCATTTCCCAGGGGTCATTTTCGGATATACAACCGCAGCAGCACAGCATTGCCCATGTATCATGTAGGGCATAAATACTCATATTTAAAGCTTACTTTGCCCCAGGTTAAGTTTCTAGCGGCGGTAGGCGGTGCGGTACGGGTCATTTTGCGGCAAACGGCGGCAGGGCTCACAGCCCGAAGGATATGATCAAATACGGTATCCTGTTCTGCCGTGTATTTTTATTCTTTGCGCTTATCCTCAATCTTTCCCTATGCAAAGCAAAAAAGCACCCCTCCTGTAACTCTGATCTTCCGACAGAAACTTTTGTCCTGTCTTTTCCTCTGTTTACCCATCACCGACACAACTACTTCCCCCCTCCTCCCTCCCTTTCACCTAACCCTTACCGCCTGACTAGAACCCGCACTTGAACCTAAATACGTTAATCATACACTTTCAAGGTACGCCCAGGCCTATCGCAAAAATAGACGACAACGACCAACGTGTACACTTTGAAAACTATCAAAGTTCAAAGATCACAAACCTGGAGATGGAAGACCTTCCCATCGACAGTGATCGTGAACAGCGAGTTGTTCTCTCCGTCAATTCCGACCACCGCACCGCGCAGCCTGCAAATAGTCCGTCCGCATTTTCCGGACGCGCGAAATCCGGATAGTATGTTCATAAATTAGGGCCTTCAGTCAAGCTAGCTATGATGAGCAATGCGTGCATGCAATATATAAGGAAATGGGATAATGACTAAAAATTTGAAAAGAAGACGATCATGGCTAAATTCAAGATTACGTTGTATACATTATACGATCTACTTTTTATCTACCCATTTTAATGTATTTGTCAGCCCATACAATAAATATTACATTATCATACCGCACACCTCACGGTGTGTTTGATAAACAAATAAATATTATACCTCAGACAGCCCCTCTGCACTCCCTTGGCCATCTTCTCCCGGGACGTGTAGTACAGTAGCGCATCATCGCCGAGCACGAAGAATCTCCAAATTATTATTATTATTTTGATAATTTTAATTTAAAAAAAAATATTTTAAATGTATTTGTTTTAATTAGCTATTTAAACATTATAGCTAATTAAAACAATATTTACATCAAGTTTACATCAAGTCAAAAAAATATTTACATCAAGTTTAGGTGTGCCAAAGGCCTCGCGTCTTTCGCCTTCTACGCACGCTTTTCTCATTGTGTTGTGTTTTGGCTTCGCGGTGACTCAGCAGGTACACAAGGGAACGTGGCAAAAGTGCGCTCGCAAGCGGTAAAACTGTTGCGCACGGTTTTGTCTCACCGTTACTCAATACACCGCTATCTTGTGCGAGCTCAAACCATAACAATCGCCGGTCCAAGTGGTTTTTTTGAATAACCAGAACCATGCAAAACCACCACACACCATTACCAGCCTCGGAGCACTCTTTTCAATAGACAAAGCAACGCGCGGTTTCTCTCGGAAAGGCTTGAATAATTGTTTTCATCAGAGGGAAAGCATCGAGAGAGCATGCGTGTTGGCTATACTTGGCCAGCACTATTTGCATAGTATCGAGTGAAAGGAGGGCGAGGCTCAGAGATTGAGACTATGAACCAAAGTGCATATGGCGAATACGGCGAATACAATTTGCTGCAGCTAAATAATGCACTGTGACAAGATTGTAAAGCTTTACTCTAAATAGATACCCCGGGGGAAAAATTCACAACATACCGGTATTGCCATCCATGCACGACGTTGGTCCACTTCGATAGAGGGCCCTCCATAGGGATGCGAATAGAAGAGCACCTGAGTTACTATTATATTAGCATTTTCATCAGCGCACGCTGCTAGAGTACTAGTCAACTATGAAAACTTTGCGGACATCGAAAGAAATGGCGGGGAAAATGAGCATGTCAAATAGCTGACAGGCCTTTTTCGTGCCTCGTTGGCTCATTCATCAAATGGAGGGAGAGAGGCAGCTTTTCAAAGCGGACAAGACAGAAGAGAGCGTGCGGGGTTTAATGAGGTCGCGGGATATACGCGCCTTTTCCCCTGAGGGAATGAACACGCTGGAACGAGCTCCCAAGAGATCGAGCAGGATAAGAGGAGAAGTGTCGTCGATAGTGCGCTTTTTCCTTGCACATCTTGAGGGATAACGCGCAAAACGATAGAAACAACCAATATTGCTAAGTACGTTTCAGCGTCCATATATCGGACCGCGCAGGTAGCACAAATGCTTGCAGTGTGAAGTATCTTTTTTTAAACATAACGATCAAAGAATGCTAATGCTCACTTAAAGACAAGCAAGATAAGAGAATTCAGGATACAACGGGCTTGAACAATGTCAAAACCGGTTAAACTTGAAAAAAGTGACCAGTTATGTTCGGTAAATAGGTGATCCAACGGCAGAACCACGTACAAACGCACAGAACTACAAGCAAAACGCGACGGCCCATCCGGACGTCCGGATGCACGTCTTGACAGATCCTTAAAAATTTCGTACTTTACGCTTAATTCTAAGGCAAATCGTTGCGGGAGCCCATGAGCTATAAATTGAAAAGTTGCGTACTGTAGTACGTCAGTTGTTCGCATCTCTCTCTTTCTCTCTCTCGTTCAGTTGGGTTCAATGCTTTTCGCCACACGTGAGCTCTCCATCCCTTACGCCAGCTTTTTTGCAGATTCCGAACGACAGTATAACCATTCGAGAGAATTTCGGCTCCTTCCGCAGCATTCGATCCGTACGTGCTTGTTTTATTATTTTTGTTGTTAATTGATTTGAGTTTTAGGTAGTTATTATTGTTTTTGAAGATGCGATGCAATGGAAACAGGCGATCCGCGGTATGCGCACTGCTCGCAAGGCTGCGGATGATCGTCTAAGGCAATTCGAACGCTCCTTCGACATTTGTAGGCTCTTTTTTCGTCTGCATTTCTTATGTTTTCCACTTTCTTTGGCTTATCATAGTGTGGAAATGTTGCAATTTTTATCTTATCGTGCGCAATAGCTGTGGAAAATGGTAGGGCGTGAATCGAGGCGACCTTTTCGGTTTTATAGCTGTGTCGACGGGTCGCAGCAAGTGTAAAGTGCCCTTTAGTGCGATTTCTGCGAATTCCCATATATTTGAAAACTTTTTTAAAGTTTGACAAACTTTTTTAAAGTTTGACAAGTCTGCATTTCGCGTGGAAAATCATGTGAAATAAGAGGTATCTAGCTTAGATGCTAATAATAAATAACCTGGGGGGAGCACTACGTCCTGTTGCGTAGAATAGAGTCGTATGCAAATCAAGAGAGTGTAGGCGAGAGAGCATGGTAGTTAGAGAGACGCAGAGACATTCGGAATTTCGGAACACGGACTGGTAAAACGTCGTGGGGGGGGTGTTTTCTCTATTGCGTTTGTTTACTATTGCGCGTAGAGGCAAGAATGCGTGCATCTTGTGAACAACTAACTACACATAGTGTCTCGTAATCCAATTACTGTGGGAGTTTTCCCCTATGCCTTTTGCCCAAGCAACAGCTTCTCGCAACGTAACCTAACCCAAAAAAAACGAGCTGCTATTATATGTTTCTTTAAGCTAGTCCGGATGAGCTGTTTTGTTAACTCCACTTCCTGTTTCACGTAACTTGTGGCCATTGTGATTCTTGTACATGAACTCCACCGCGCATCGTACAAAAACTGTATGTTCTTCACCTTTTCCCTGAAATGGTTCAATAAACTGAATTACTAAGTAATTAAACTTAAATTATTAAATTATTTCTCTGAATGACTTATATTTTCCATTCCAGACGAGGGCGCAATCAAGCGAGTGGACATTTGTCAACTTGCGGCCAACCAGCCCATCGAGGACTTCTACTCCCTTGGGTGGGTGATCTATGATCTTTCTAGGTGATCTTTGATCTTTCTAAGTGATCCTTGATCTCTCTGTCATACGGTATCCAGCCATGTAGTCCTTTGTAGGGCTACGATATGCTGCTATTCATTTATCAAAATATTTATGTGATCATCAATATAATTTGCAGTCCATTGATCTTTTGTACTGTACCGCAATAGAGCTACAGTATGCCAATATTTAATTTGAATATATTGATAATCTGATAATTATCGATTGCTTTCCAGACGATGTGTCTCCTCCCGAGCTCTTCTCCTCGCTGTGTGCGACGGCCACGGGGGCAGTCCGTGCGCGCGCTTCGTCTCCGCCCATCTCATGGCGTCCGTCAATTAGCATATTTAAATTTGAATTTGGCGCGAACAGGAAAATTGTTAGGCGAAAATGAAGGCACTTTACAGAGACCAGTTATATTCGCAAGATTTAGGCGCGAAATTCAAACGGTTTTTATTTAGGTACGTGTGTGCCGCGGTTCTGGACAAGCACGTCGTGAAGGACGTGCCGGTGGACAAAAGGTCAGGCCAGATATTGCCTTTGTAGTCTTTGATCTTTGATCTAAGTAATCATTTGTACAGTCTTCATTCTGATCCCGTCTAAATAGTTCTCAGAAATAGTTCAAACATGTTGATGTGCAGGTTGGAATGGATCTACTCGTCGTCGGATGCTCATCTCAATGAGGATACATCGCTCAGGTTTCGTGGGTTTCATTGCTCTCGAAAGGCAGAAAAAAAAACTACGAGTAGGAGTACCTGTAGTCTGTAGAAATCAAAGTTTGCATCGATGTTAGGAATATTTGTTAGGAAACGTAAGCGAATTGTTTTTTTCGTCTTCCTCAAATCCTCACTTTTGCAGTACGATAGAGCAGCGCCTGCGTGAGTTCTACGAGAAGTTCCGGGGAACGGAGATTACGACGATCAAGAACGCCCTGCAGGTAATTTGACCTTTGATCTTTAAAAGTGATCTTTGATCTCTGAATCTTGATCTCTGTTCTCACCCGCCCAATAGCGCAACACCGTCGAGCACACATACACACTCTTGCGTACAGGGGGTTGTCAAAGTGATCCTTGATCTCTGATCTGGTCTCTAATCTTCGTTCATCCGTGCATTTGTCCGTATAAAAGCTCTCCCTAATAGAGCTTGTAGCTGGCAAGATGCGTTTTCTTGTATTTCAATAAATGTCTTGGCGGTTTAAAGGGCCCCTCCAGGCGATATCTAGCATATGCATTTTTTGACATCATTAGACAGCTCTCAATGTCCTGAGTCTCACACTCTCTTTTTTTTGTTCAAACTTCGCCTTTGCTGAGAAAAAGCTGTGCAATGATTTCTCTCGCTGTCTGCGTCTCTTCATTCCTCCCTTGTCTCTCACAATCAATCAACCGCTCTTAATTGGTTATCTCATGAAATGAATGAGACCGTTGGAGGGACCCCTTAAATGACTTTTTATTTCCCGGCCGTAAATTGCCCGTAAATCTATTTCCCGGCCCCAATTACCCGTAATTTCCTTATCCCTCCCCCGTTTTCTTCCAGATCCATGACGCCTTCGAGGTACCCTCTCCCTCTCTTACCCACTCTCTATTCCCCCTCTAAGCGCTACCGTAAGACGCTCCTTAGCTTGAACTAATATTTGATTGGGGCAAAGCGATTCTTTCTTGAAGCATTGTGCGGAGTAGTCGTCCAGGCTATAGATAATATTTGATTATTTTGGCGCCCAAAATTACGATAATTTGAATTAAGTTGAAATACGGTAGCCGTGAATCGCTTTATCCTAAAGCTCTCACCCACCGCCTAACACCAGTGAAATGCCTCCCCCCCCTTTGTTCGAATTGCCCGAGGCTACAGTACCACGACACGCTTGCTGATGATAGAAACACCTTAATAGGCACGCTTGGTAGAGGTTTGACGTGTCTCACACAGATAGCTGCTTTCTAGCGCCTCATAGTCTTTTGAATGGTCTTGTTCTAACTACACATCTCTTGAAAGTGTCTTAAATACAGGGAAAAATTGAGATGCGTGTCCTTGTTCCTTAGCTAACTCCCACACACACTTCATTTTTTGGACAACCGCACGCTCCTTCGATCCTTCCCGAATCTATCCCGATTGGCATCATTTTCCGGAAAGCCGGGAATTGCGCGCGAGACGAGGGAGTGCTATTTACAGGCCGCCTTCCTGGCTCTGGACGAGGACATCTCGCTGGGCGCGATGCCCGACGCGAAGGGACGGGTGCACAGGTTCGGTTTTTGGAAGTTTATCTTTATCGAATACGCGTGTTGCGTGCGGTCGTTGGGGGATGGGGGAATTAGGAGGAGCAATCAAGGCACAGTCATCAGCCGAATACCTGTTTTATCAGACTGCAGAACTCTGCATATTCCATTACATTGCCTTTTTTGCTCATTTCATTCACATCACGTGCTGTTCGCATAGCAAATGAGTGTTGTCTAAGATTGCTTTTCGCAATAGGAACATGAATTTGGAATTGACTGCCTCTGGTTCGACTAGGGCGAAATTCAAACAATTGGCTGGCATTTATTCCAATATCAAACGCGCCATACATGATTTTATATGCAATTTTTAGATCACGCACTTTCCTTCTATATTTGAGACTCGCGATGTTTAATCTACGATTTCGTTCCGTCGAAGAGGGTCTTTCGTCAAATGGAATGCCAAACCCTCGTTGAAAAATTAGTCTAGTAACCCTGTTTTGAACTTTTTCTAAACGCTCTATATCTTCTTTTCTTAGAGGACTAAA
>LS835609.1:74386-89264 GCA_900490955.1 Micoletzkya japonica
AGTACAGAAGAAGAGTGAGTGATTTGAAGAAGGTATACGAGATGCTTTATTTTGGAGGTCGCTTTTCACGCGTGCTCCCCCTGTTCTTTGACATCGCTCCCTCGTTCACGCGTGGTGCTAAGTTTCGCCTCCATCCCTTGAGGGCAACAAACCGGGTGCGTGCCGAGGGTTTTTCATGCCGAGTCTCGAAAGAGCTACTAAAGGTTTTGAAAAAAGGCGACTTGCCAACTGATATTAGAGAGTATCGTGCCAGTATTAAGGCTCTATTGAGAGACTGATGGTAGTGAGAGAGATGGCATTTCGCGATCCATTTCCCATTCATTCCCACTCTCCTCTCCACACCCCGTGTCCCACCCCATCACGGATAAATATATAATTAAATATTCAAGGCGTACTCACTTTATATATATACTTGAAGATATATTTCACGATGTGAACACGAGAGACGATCTCTACATTGACGTGGCACTTGTACTTCGCAAGGAGATACGGGTTGTACGGAACCACCCACTCGCTCCCGACATCCACCTAAGCATAAAAGCGTGATAAAGTTAGAAAATTGGATTTTGAAATTAAAAATTTTATTCAAATTAAACTGTTGTCATAACACGTTCCAAATGAATACATAAAATAACTCACGATCTTTCCCTTCGAGTCCTTCTTCGTCACAGTCGGTCCATCAGCCGGTCGATGGTACAGTGCCTTCCCGTCCTCCCGAATACTCGTAAATTCGTTGCATTCTCTGGGAAAGTCCTTGGTGCATCTGGGGTAATTTTTCCCTTGTTGCGACGTCTTGTGCCGTTGTTGACCGTCGAGATCGTCTGGAAAGAATAGAAAGGAATAAAATAGTTAGGATTAATTAGAAATGGGGTGTAATCTACTCACGATAGCAAGGAGAGTGAACCATGAACTGTGAGACGTACTCCCTCAGCTTGAGGAACATTGCCTTCTCTTCTTCAGTCGAACCTTCGGGTGCCTTCGGAATTTGCGCCCAGACGTACTTGTCGATCTTCTCTGGCGTGTCCAGCTTGAAGTCTTTCTACAACAAAATATCTTCATAGAGTATTGAATGACTGGAAAAATCTATAGACAGCAGAAATATACTTACACACAAGGTGACCAGCATATGCATGTGTGGCATGCCACGTTTCTGGAATTCGATGGAGAAACAGTAGCATGCCACAGGCCCGAACAGTTGCCCGTCGACGATGTCAGAGACCAATTCTCTTCTCTTCTTCTCGAACACTTCATTAACCAGAAGTGGACTGTCTTGCCAAGTTCGGCCTTCCGGGATGTTATCCTATAACCGTTCCCTTATTTTTACTACTTTTACAATGAAAAATGAAATGACTTATATTTCTAATAGAGGAATTTATCATAACAAACCTTTATCTCGTCCCACATGTGGTTTCCAGTGAAGGTAATGAAGAGGTCCGGTTTGCCCAACTGCAACAATTTCAAGTAACCGAGAAAAGTCAATAAATAATTTTAAAGGAAAATATATGATCAATTCATACCTTATGAATCACGTGCATGGCCTTCTCAAACTCCGACTTGTACCAAGCCACAGACTGCGGTGCGGAGGCCGGGAGAGTGAAAGCGTATCCAAGATTGCGACCCTAAATCATCGATAGGGTTTCATCGATAGTCTATTGTACAATTGAACACGTTGGCATTAAGATAATCAACAACTCTAACCACTTTCGCTGCTTTCCTCTGTATATTCTGGAAGCGAAAGCTGTTGGCGCTCTGGAAAAAAAAGTTATTTTCAAAAACACTTCATAATCATAAAAAGGAGACCCACTCTTCTCTCAGCCTCTTCCTCAACGTAGTTCATAAGATCTTGAGCATTCGTTGCACGCAACTCCGTGTAATGTTGTCGAAGGAAATTGTTTCTTCCACGGACAATTCGTAGTGCTTGATCGATGATCCACAGTTGACCGAGAGTGAGCGTCGCAAGAACCTGTACGGAGATGTATTAATTTCATATTGATAAGGTAGTTGGTATCATCAGAAAAGCCTACTGACCCGATTGAAAATGCGTCCATCCTCATCGTCCCTCTCCTGTATGAAGTACAGCGTATGCTGTCTCCTCGACTCATACATTGCCTTCCCGCTCTTCCTTTTCCACTTGTCGGTTTCTCCATCAAATCCTTCACCGGAAGAGAGAAGTTCGGCGTCCAAATCCACACAACGGTACAATTAGGTCTTAGCACAAATTAGAAAAGTTTATTCGAACCTGGTTCTTCGAAATCGTTCACCCCGTTCCATTGAAGTTCTTCATCGTTCACATCTCAAAGTATAAGGTGAAATTTTGAAGACAATTCTCTAACAGGAATGAAACTTGAGCTTAAATTCATACCTTGATATTCTATATCCTCATTCTCTACGAGATCCTCTTCAGGCAATTCATCGCTATGTTGGGCTGAATTTGGCGGAATTCAATGGATCAAACGATATAGCATGCGTCTATTTTTAATAAATCTTACAATGTTCCGCAGCGGTAAAGTCATCTGTAGGCTCAGTGAAGGATGAACGTAGATCTTGAAAGAACGTTACTATGGAATTGAAAATAAGTAAATTACCGGCAGAGTCTCGTACGCGATCTGCAGTAGCTTCACCCGTCTCTTCAATCGCAGCGATCGCCTCTTCCACTGAAAAATTAGCTATTACAGATCTTCCTATTTACATAGCATAATAAGACCCAGAGCTTCTCTATCAAAGAATTGTTTCTAAAATAATAATAGACCACCAACTTTCCGCTTCCGTTGGTTCAATCTCTTCCACATATATCGTCATATATCCATAGGCTCATCACCTTCCTCCAGTCTCCCTGAATCATATTTAAAGGAGCCGCACCACGAGTTTCTGACCATATTAGCACTTTACGTCATTCAGTAGATCTAATCATCCTGATCGGGTATTCCGAGTTTTATGCGATTTCATTCACTCTCCGCGAAGTACTGAAGGCGCAAAGAGCAACGCGCTTTCCACAAAATCGGAGATATTGGCCGACTGAGATGAGATAAAGCTCTGATTCATTGACTAAACGATTTTGCACATTATGCTGATCATCTTAATAAAAAGAACGACCAGAAAAGATGAACGGAAAGGCCTAAATTGCAATATCAGTGTAGCGCGCCAATTCAAATCCTACTGCCGGCTCCTTTAATCAATACAAGAAATGGCGTATACACAATGAGGATACAGGTCAGTCAACTTACTCGCAAGCATCTCCTGGGAACGTCTTCTTCTATCGAGCAAATTAATCTCCTGCGCCAAAGAGTCAAGTCGCCGAATCTGCTCCTGTTGCACCTCCATGAGTACTGAAATTTAAAATATTATGACGTTCCCCATAAAACTATGTTGAGCAGCCTGACTTACTTTCTTCTCGCGTAAGAGTTTGTATATCCAATCGACTTCCATCAGCAAGAAATACAAAGCCATCTATAAAAGACAGTCATTTTCCAAATGTTATCCTCCCCACCTTCTCCTCCGTTATCAACTCCCATCTCGCGATCGGTAACAGAATCTCCTTCTTCAGACACAGCATCACCAGCAACTATAAATAACCTTCTCTTACATAAACTTACACTAATTAAATCCTTTTCAAAAGTCCACTAATATTATTGGCGAAAAATTTCCAGCGGTAAACTCATTCCTACTTTGTCTGGGCTCTCTTCATACCGCTTCGCTCTCTCATAGGAAGTAGGAATGAGACGACTGATGGAACATTTTCCTCAACTACACTTAACATTTTCCCTACCCGATTCCTCCTCGTTGTCGTCCGAATCAGCCATGTGATTGATAGCCCCTTCTCCAGCTGGCTCGATCGCTTCTCTATCGTTCTCGGGGTCTGACTCTTCAGAGGAAGAGAGGAAAGAAACTGAGCTGACTGGAGAGGGATTCCGGCGTTGAGGGACAGTGGGAGGGGCGGGGACGGGTTCATTGGCATAGGGATTGACCGTACGCTTGGGGAAGAGGCGATGGGTTCCGTGTTCGAAGCCTTTCTCGCCGTAGGGGAATATAAGGGGATAGGAGCAGGGGTCGACGAGGGGATTGAAGTATCCAAGGAGGGTTGGCTTGTTATTTCTGTTCTTCATTACGACATATATGCCGTATTCATTCACAGATCCATCTTCAGTCTCCTTGTAGAGAAATGAGGCGATGTCCTCCCTCGCCCTCTTCATCGTTCCAACATGTGCCCCGGCCTTCTCCACGTCCCTCTCCGTCGGAGCTTTCAGGATCATCACGAGATTCCTCACTTGCTCTCCTTTCGCGGTGCATTCCTTCAGCAGTTCTCCGAGTGTCTTGAACTGCTTGCAGAGAAAGTTGTTCTCCATGAACATCCTCTGCAGCTTCTTCGCAACGCTCCTGTCCAGAAGGGCTCCATTGTAGATGTTCTGCATGCGATACTTGAGGGCTTCTTCAGGGTCGTATAGATACAGCTGACTAAAGACTGGATCCATCTCCTCCATCCTCTTCGTCACAGGATTCCTTCTCTCAGGGGGAAGAAGACTGCCGAAGTTGTACTTCAAACTGCCGTTGACCTTAATAATGGACTATCCACCTCTTAGCCTACCCCATCCGTCTACTAAAATATGTATTTCTCGTTTAATTTTTTTGTTTCGTTTATGCATGTTAACTAATGTTAAAATACTTTCAAAGAAAACATGATTAAAGGGCCCCTCTGAGGACTTTCTAACCCCTTGGTTTCTTTCTTTTATCTGAAAGAGCACAGTGTTCTGACAACAGTGAAAATGTTAAGCGAACGAGATGCCGAAAAATGACCCTGATTTCGGTAGGAACTCTCGCACGGAAAACACCGTATCCTAAGCATTTTATCTCGTTCGCTTAACTTTTAGAACACTGTGAGAGCGCTGTCGAAAACCTACAGT
Organism: Micoletzkya japonica; assembly: GCA_900490955.1. Taxonomy (NCBI): domain Eukaryota; kingdom Metazoa; phylum Nematoda; class Chromadorea; order Rhabditida; family Diplogasteridae; genus Micoletzkya; species Micoletzkya japonica. Next base: position 79,285 of record LS835609.1, read on the forward strand.
CCTACATTTGCATCTTTTTTCCGCCATTCCCCACTGTTTAAACGAGGCGAGAAGTTCTATGCAAAGTTACATTGCTCTTCAGGGACCGCGCGAATACGAATGTCATTCCGTGAATACTGTAGCCCGCGAGCGGTCTGATTCGTAGGCATTGCTTATTGAAAGAATGAAAACATTTGTGTTCTGCTAATTATAAAAATGAATGAATGTTCAAAATGTGCTCTTGAAGGATGGCAATGTCCTCAGAGGGACCCTTTAATACCTTGACAAATGGGGCTCCTTTCCCAACCGTGATGCGGTTGTGACTTATGGAGCTCATCGCAAAACTCCTGTTGTACGCGAGGCTGCTCTGTCGGAACTTCTTCGCTTTCGAAGACTGCGAAGTGAGCAGACTCTTGAGGGGTTGAGGAAGCGGGGCGGGAGGAGGATGGTGAACCTTAAAGATTCATATATCAACAAAAAACTGAAATATACTACCACTCCGAAACCTCGATTTGACTTACGAACCCGCCCCTCTGAACAACACTTCCCCATGTAGTTATACGCTCCGCAGAATTCGCACTTCGTCCGCTCCCCGAGAGAATGCACATCAGGGAGGCCACTTCGCAGAAACTTGTCCTCGTCGGAGATAATCAACTGAAGATGATTTATAAAACAGAAGGGCAGAAATGCACTTCGAAATTTTCACAGGGTTAAAAAATCGGCAAAAATATAGTAGATAAGCATTCTCAACTCACATTCCGATTGCTGCACAGGGGTCTCCCAGTCGCGTGCCTCTCCCTCATCATGCGTTCCCTGTTCTCTTGTCTCCTCCTCTCAGCCCGTTCAGGTGATTCCATCGCTCTTCTCTCCCGTTGCCTCTCCATCTCCTGATCGAGCCCATTTTCCTCGCCTCTCCTGACCTCCTGTCTGATCCGTTCTTCTTCCCTTCTATTCTGTTGCTCGTCAGTAGAGATGAATAGCCTCCTCTTCGCTTGAGATGTTCGATTGGAGCTCCTCTCTGCCTCCACTTCATCCTCGTTCCTCGCCGCTCTCTTCTTTGCCGTACTCGCCCGATCCTTCTCCTTCTCCGCAGTACGAACTTTCGGATTCGTACGACGTTTTTGGCGTGATTTCCGCTTTGATTCGCTTCGATGGACTGGAGAAATGGCTTAGAAATAAATAAATGAATAAAACTAAACCTTGCTTTCTCATTTGCTCAAATTCCTCAATCAATGCTTCGTCTCTCGAAACGATGTGAAATTGTTCGGGCTTAACATCGATCTTACTAATAAAACAAGTTATATGAAACCTTGACATCGGAGTTATTCATCAGGGCACTTCGGAAAACGTGAGCTGAAGTGACGTCCGACTTTGGATCCACGGGAATACACTCCATAAGCTAAACAGATAGATGAATCTCGACTTACAATTGAGTAAATACAAATAAACAGGCAGAGCTCACAATGGACTTGCATCCTTCCCGATGCGCAATTTCGATTGCATACGAGTATGCATCTTTTGCCAACATGTCGCATTGAAACGCAGCATGTTGAATGACGATGAAGACGACTTCTGGAATCGAGGGATAGTAGAGAGAAAAAGTTTGGCACGAATAAATCCGGTGGACAAATCTCACTCTTCTCTGCACCGTCAATTTCCAATGCGCACGTGATCAAATGAAGCATGGGGAAAGATCGGCCTTTGTTGCGAACACGGTAGAAGTGAAGAAATGTTTTGACAGAGTCAGGAGCTCCTCGAACTCTAAATAAAAAATATGGCTACTTTTATCTAAATTTAATATTTAAAAATGATTTAACAATATAATAATGCGAAACTCACTGCTTTCCTGATTCGCTGATAACTTGCAATCTGTCATTGAGAAAAATAATTAACATGTCATAAGGAACGGCTGCTGTGAAAAGGGCTCCATTGTGAACGGAGTACCTGAAGTAAATTGCGATCTACTTAAAAAGGCAATATAGAAAGAAACCGACGAATTTGAAGAGATAGATGGACAGAAGGAAAGAGCGGTGTAGAGTGCTTCTTCGTAGCCGGCAGATACGGAGCAGATAACAAATTCCTAACATGAATGAATTTAGTTATATCAAAAAAGTCTGCATACCACTCCATCCTTGCTGTTTCGGGCAACTGTTTGAAGCGCTCGTGCTCCAAACGCAACGGTTCTGCGCTCAGTAAGCATGGGGAGGAGATTAAGAGCCTGAACACAAATGATAAGAAAAATCATATTTTCAGTTGCAGAAAACGCACCACAGATTTGCATCCATACTTGACTGCTCTGTTGAGAAAGCTCTGGTACCTCTGCACGACCACGTAATCAAGAAAATTCTCTCCACTGGCTCTGACAATGAGGAAAATGGCTGCAAACTCAGTAATTCCTTTAAAAAATCCCGAATTTCCCAACCTTTGCGATTCAAGCGACTGGAACCTCTCAGTAGAATCAGCGTCCCTGTTTCATAAGGTGCCTTGTCGCGCGTAACAGAGCTTATCGCAGCTCTTACATCATTCGGCCTAAATAAATGCGTGTGTAAATTAAATCGGCAGAAAACTAACATCCTGAGATCGGGCAGACAACGTATACCTATTCTCATCGACTTCCACAACAACCATTTCAGCAGATGTAGAGAAGAGTCCTCCGGCGAAAAACGAAAGTAACGGAACATTGGGCGAAGTACTGAACAGTATATATTTACTTAAAGGAGCCGGAATACCCGATCAGGATGATTAGATCTAAAGAATGACGTAAAGAGCGAATAGAGCCAGAAACTCGTGGTACGGCTCCTTTAATATAAATAGAAAAGGTACCATTCGACATCTTCCGCAGCGTAGGTGGATGGTGAGAGCGTTAATGTAGAAGGGCTTAATAAATAATAAATTTAACTTGCCAAAAAAATGAAAGCGAAATTTAATTCACCTTCCTCTGTCGTCAGCATTAATCGTCTCCCTCACAAAATCAGGAAGAGGTGAAGTAGGTCTCAAATGGTTACTAAACAACAATAACAAAAAAAAACCTGTGTGAAATTAACTCCATCACGTCAAGTCGGTTTGCATTATCGACGCATCTCATTGAACTAAGAATGAAAGTTTATCGAGGACAAACAAACTGAATAACACAGAATACCTCTCTGCATCATCAACTCCAAAAAGCTGCGTAGGTTCTGCATTACCGGGCTGTTGATTACGGCTGAACGGATACCTATTTCAAAATAAGCATTGATACAACAACCTGGGTAGGACGAAATGTGTGAAGTCTATGGACAGCCATGAGCGAAGGTAGTCGTGGTCGTACTCGAGAAGAGGGCGGTCGAGGACAGTTCGTACCTTCTCAACATCCTCGAGACTATTGATGTCCACGGAGACCCCTCCCACAGCATTTTGACCGAAAGGGGAAGTGTCTAATAGCGAATTATCAACTAATTTTGAATTTACTCCGCTACTGCTCAATGAAACTTCACCAAATTTTGGCAGCTGTTTGGACTGATGGGGAGGAGCTTAAGTTTTTAAATTGGTGAATTTTCGCTCATTTTTATGTCCGTAGTGACGATAGATCACAGCGGAAACTGCCATTTGCTAATCGAACGCTAGGAATGTTGTGCTCCAATCATTCCTGCCAATTCGTCCACAACTCGTTGGTTCAAGTGGACGATCTCGATTCGTTGGACCTGAGAGATATATGTGAAGATAACATAAACGAATATAAAACTCGAAAACTGACATTGCTTGGTCTCAGTTTCCTCAGCCAGGTTAGGATCGAGACGAAGGCGAGACGAGTAACCTCGTTCGTGTCGTTACCTGCGAAGTTACCCGTGGCAAGTAGCGGGAAGACCTTAAATAGATATAATAATTACGTAATTATGGAGAAAAAATGTTTTCTCTAAAGGTGAGAACTCATTATGTTACAAACTCACTATGTGCTCTATTCCATTATCCTCAGACCATTGCTACGGCGCGTAGTAGGCTTGTAAAAGATCTTGAATGGCATCCTGTCCATCAGCCGATCGGATTGAAATTCCTCGCAAGACCGGTGGAACAGTGTGTATTATAACTGTAACACCTCAGTAAATTTATGTTTTCGAATCTGCCTTCAATCTACTTATGATCAATCCAACCAACCCATATCCTCATCGATATCTCCACTCTTCGTAATGATCACATAGAATGCGAACAACTTTTTTTCGCGAACAACTTTTTTCCTCCCCACTACTATTATTGACGAAAAAGTTCCGTCCGTAAACTCATTCCTACTTTGTCTGGACTCTCTTCATACCGTTTCGCTCTCTCGTGGGAAGTAGGAATGAGACGACGGACGGAACTATTTTCTTAATATATCTCCCTTTCCTGCCCGTTTTCACCATTCTGGATATTGCAGGAAGACGATAAGTAGTGATCAGGAAACGCTTTTTCACCTCACAACGGTGAGATATCGGTGGAGGAAGCCGCAGGCTACGATGGACAGCGACGTGTAGTACGTCATCGCCCAGAGCATCACAAGAGGTTCGCCTGGAAATCAATATTTGAAAATATTATTTTTCATTTTCTATTTATTCTTATGTATTGTATTATATTAGAATAATTGTGTACCTATTCACTTTCTTTTTTATTCAATGACGGAACTTTCTGGTCAACCATACAGCGTAATTACGAACCGATGGCCTCAGCCGCAAGCCGCCCAGTCAACTGACACGAAATGCGGTAGGCGAAGCTGACGAAGCGCTGGAAAGATCGGAGATCAAAGATCAACCAGGCCAAACTCGAACGGGTATTGGAAATGTCTAACCAATTATGGGAGGTATCTAGATAATATTATTATCGATAATTACCGGTGCTACAGCCGCCGCACACGATATATTGACTAGATCATTCAGCATGAGTGCAAAGACCACGTTGCGGTAGGACCTGGTAGGGGATAAAGCATGAATTTCGGTTGGAGAATAGAAAAAAAAATCATGAATATTGAAGAACATTTTCCTCAAATGCAAAACTAATGCAAAATAATGTGGCAGGTAAAATGCAGATGCAAAGAGTATTCAACAGATACTTAGAACGACTGACCTGAAGAACTTGGGATGGTGCAATAATAGGAGGAAGAGCAGGAGGGAGTTGAGCAGTAGAGACAGGGCGGAAGATGCCTCCCAAATGAGGGTTGCCTCAAGCAAATTTTACGCCTCAAGCACGTTTATGCGTGCCATCCGCATAAACAAGGCATCATTTTCCCAAGGCGGTACAGCAGTTTTTTCAAAGTGAGAAGTATATAACTCAAATTGCGAAACAGTCAGAATTTTCAACGCGTTGATTTCGTCCATTGTCTCAAGACTGTAAGGTCTGAAATCGTTTCTAAACATCAAGAAGAAGAGAAAATCGGGAACAAACTACACAACGGTTATCCGGATCAAATATTAATACGTGACGAACAATGCACAGCGTTTCGATCGAAACGGGAAGTGTCTAATAGCGAATTGGTGACTAATCTTAGATTTACTCCACTATGGATGAGTGAATGTTCACCAAATTTTGTCAGGTCAGGAGTGATGGGGAGGGGCTTAAGTTTTTAAATAGGTGAATTTTCGCTCATTGTTATGTTTGCTGTAGCGGAAGATTACAGCGGAAACCGCCATTTGCTAATCGAACGCTAAGAATGCTGTGAATGCTCGCTTCTGCACAATAATAAGCAAAGTACAGCTCTTTTCTAAGCTTAGGCACTAGCTATAATATAGCTCGTATATATCCATAACATTACACAGTGTTCTAAATATTAAGCGAACGAACCAAAATGCTTAGGATACAGTATTTTCCGTGCGAAATCAGGGTTATTTTTGAGGGAAATCAGGGTTATTTTCAGAAATAAGGGTTAATCAAGGTTTTTCCTATCGAAATCAGGGTTATTTTTCGGCATCTCGTTCGCTTTACATTTTCACTGCTGTTAGAACATTGTGATTAGCGATACGCACGGTTACCATCTGCACACATCTCTCTTCGACATTACTCATTCCATTTTCCGCTAACCATTGATCTTCTGTGCTTGCTGCCTATTATTGTTTACGTAGTATCAGACAACAGAAATGCGGGAAAACTCGTGTGAGCTGTGTTGCTGATGCATGAACAATGTGATGTAGATAATAAGAATTTTAGCATAAATCATAGTGATGAAATATCTACGCATACCTTTTTTAAAACTTTTTTCTCGAGACACATCTGTTCTGAGATGGCACGTGAGGAAGTGGAATTCAATAAAATAAACCGAGGAGTTTACGATTTCAATTTGAAAAAACCCTATAGATGTCTTTCTATTGGCGTCTTTTGACTTTTATTTATATACTGTGGTAAATCAGCAGCACGTTTAATCTGAGGAAAATATGTCCAATTATTTGGTCAATTTATTTCGAGTTCCTCATAAATTGCGCAATTAATTGGGCAATTAACTGAGCATTTTTCTGTTGCTCTTTTCAGGTTTTTATCCTATTTGGCTGTTTAAGAGTTGTATTCAACTTATTCATGTTCCACAACATTCTAGACCTTTGGAAAGCGAAAATGGTAAGAACTTCATTTTTGGGAACTTCTAGTAAATCCTAAGAGTGAGCATGATGTTAGCTTTAGTCCCTATGCTAAAGCTCTTCCCTTCCCATTCCTAATCCTTCGTTCGTGGTGTGCGGCACACCGATCTACCGTATTAGTAAATGTCGGAATGATTTTTCGCTTTCCGAAGGTTTTGCATTACGGCAGAATACTATGGGTCGTCGACTACGGGAAAGCCTATGAGCAAAATATATTACACTAACACGGAAAAACCGACGGAATGTACACAGCTCACGGAACATGAGACGAGCTGTTATCGTTTGTTCTTAGAGGTTTACACTATTCACATTAAAGGCCTTCTGAGGAGCACATTGCCATCCCTCAAACATTCCTTCATTTTTGTCCTTTTGTGAATACACATTTCTCCATTCCTTCAATAAGCAATGCCTACAAATCAGACCGCTCGCGTTACAGTATTTGCAAAATGACATTCGTATTCGCCCGGTCCCTGAAGAGCAATGTAACACTGCATAAATCTTCTCACTTCATTTGAACAGCGGAGAAAGGCAGGAAAAAGGTACAAATGTAGGATTGTGTGTTATCGACATAGCTCTTTCAGATGAGAGGAAGAAACCAGGGGGGTAAAAAGTGCTCAGAGGGGCCTTTTAAAGAGCCCCTCTGAGCACATTGCGATCCCTCAAGATCGTATTTTAGACATTCCTTCAGTTTTGTCTTTTTCAGAAGACATATGTCTCCATTCCTTCAATAAACTAGGTTTACGAATCAGACCGCTCGCGTGCTACAATATTCACGAAATGAATTTCGTATTCGCGCGGTCCCTGAAGAGCAATGTAACTTTGCATACAACTTCTCGCCTAATTTAAACAGCGGGGAATGGCGGGAAAAAGATGCAAATGCAGGATTGTAGGTTTTCGACATTGCTCTTTCAGATGAGAGGAAGAAACCAGGAGGGTAAAAAGTGCCCAGAGGGGCCCTTTAAGCGGTCATGATCCTCCTTAGGTATACATAACTTATTTTATAAAATTTAAAGCAAATAATGCAATTCATATCCCAATGTCTATCACTTAAACATTTTCTAAATACCATGCTCTCTAATAAAGCAAAAACTAAAAATACAATACCCCTGTCAAAAGAAAAAAAAATTGAATGTAATGCAAAGCGGTAGTATAAACAGTTTCGAAAAAATAGGGCGCAACAATTACGATGAAGTTGCCCGAAATATGAGGAGATCAGCAATATATGAGGAGAGTTAGAGAACAGCGAGAGAGTGTGTAAACAGGAGAGAGGGAAAAGGGTACCCATTTATGGGGCACCTTTTACTCTCTTCAAAACACACACTCTCTTGTATTTCTCTGACCTCCTCGTGATTAATGGCGAGCAAAATCTGCGCAACTAAGGTCGCAATTAATTACTCAATAAATGAATAGGAAAAGAGTGTGGGAATGGAGAGAGTCAGAGAAAAAAAGACGAGAAAAAGGTCGCAATTAATTGAGCATTTATTTGATCAACTTCTTTCATAGATTAGACGCGCGGCAGCAGATAAATCTTGATCAGCATGCGGCATGACCATACCACACCATCCCTTGGCATGACCCATGACACTGATAAAACTATCCTATCCTACTGTGGTAGATGCGGCATAATTATCAAATTTGATTCTTATGTGTGTCCCATTGAACAGAAATAAGACCCGAGAGGAATAAAATATTCCTCAGCTAACAAAAACCTAACTAGACGGATGTAATCAGCTTGACCAAGACACAGATAGCGCATTGCTATATATCCTGTTGCGCGGCCATATACCCCAGCGGAACAGGTTATCAGAAACCGCATGCGAGATTGCAATTTTCCTAGAGCTATCTATCTAAACATGTGCGCGAATCGAACTCTCGTACTGAGAATGTTCAAGAATTGACCATGGTATGGCTATAGATTTCTCGGGATAAAAAGCTGTATAATAATCAGCATGTAAAAAACTCGTCCTAACCCTTTCTCCTTATTGCCCCCTGTTCGTTCCCCTCATTCCCCGATCTTTCCCCCGTCGCGGGCAGTCGGTCTTTCGTTTCGCGATGATGGTGCGATCTTATTATATTATATATTTATCATCGGCAAGCTGAAACGAGATTTACATTACTACAGTTTTCTACATTATCCTCTGCAGAAGCTCGCAGTCCTCCTCGCGCTCCATCTGCTGACCTCGTTGACTACCGTATCCCCGGTGGAATTGGATGATGAAAGTAATCAAGGTGAAGGCTTTCCCCATTAAATCTTTTCCGGCAACCTCTGATTTAGTCATTTGGAGATTATTTGGAAAGAATAAAGTGAAGCAATTCTACTTGCAGGCTCTACTGTTGGCATTCCTTACGATTCAACAAATGGCAATACGGCCGCATCTGAAAATAGTGAATCAACAGCTACTGTTCTTGGGGAATCCTCAACTACCAATAATGTTATGGAACTATTAAATTGAAATTGGGTTGCTGCAACTTTTTTGTTGTTGCTCATTTAGAACATCTCTCTAGGTACAACAGTATAAAAGGGAAATATCTTGTTTGAAAGTTACAGTGTGTAGTGCCCTTGCAGGCCCTACCGTTCTTCCCCTCACTTCAACAAGCGATGGATCAGTCATTTCTAAAAACAATAAATCAACAACTACAATTCCGGACCGATTATTAGCGAGAAATTTTGGTATGAAAAAGGGGGAATTGGAAACCAAGCTGAGGTTGTACGGTATTGTCGATCCTCGCATTCAAATTTGCCTTCCGACGGTAATGATTCCGCCTTCCGTTGGTTATTTGCACTTTTGGCATGCACTTATGCTAAATAATCAAGAATGCGCGGAACGAAAATTTGAATACGAGGACCGACAATATTGGTTCTAGCACTAGGACATTCATCTATGCCAAGCATAATAGAATATCTATTATAGTGAATTAAAAAGATCCGTCGAAAAATCATTTTAAATATAAGGTGAGAGAGTATGCAAAAGTGAGAGAACTGGACTCATTTTGGAACGGAAGAAACTGACGATTATTCCACTATAAATATAGTGCAAGCGAAAGAAAAGTATGCATAAATATAATCGTCGTTCACTATGTTCTAATTTCAGACTCTTCGAACGAGGTGTTAGCAGATTGTCCGCTAATTCGCAAACCAGGCAACGAGTAATCTTTTCTCTCCCCCCACAGCACATTGAAAATACATAAGGCGTACCTATCCTTATACCAATAAGACCTTACCAGTTTACAGTTTACAGTTTTACACCGTTTATCTGGGCTAACAGTGGAGGGGTATCCAAAGGAGAGAGTCTTGATAGATAGGAGAGGTCGGGGACTTCAAATCTTCGTCAAATACTCACTCAGCCCGCGGTGTCCATGATCTTGAGTATCCTCGCGATCCTGGTTTGGCGCTAGTTCCCCCGTGCGCCAAGTCTTCAGGGGGAACGATTC
>LS835609.1:125833-146098 GCA_900490955.1 Micoletzkya japonica
TGAAAATATTTTGGTGATCTACCGTAGTCCTGATATATCAGAAAATTCCAAGGCACACCTAAACCCGGTTTCCGGAACGCGTTCCCAGTGCGGGGGTTACGGTAGGTTTTTGACATATGGTATAATGGAGTTTTTTGGTCCTCTACAGTAATGAATGCGACTGGCGAAGTTTCATTTTTCGCTTCCATGTCCCTTTAATCACGCGAAATAGGAAGTCTCAGAGAAGTAATCGCTGCGCACAAAGTCAATAAACAGCAGCACAACAAGCAACACCAAGGAAGAAAGTTTCACTACACGGGTTTCTTATCAGACTATGTCTAGATATCTACCAAGAAATATGTTCAAGAATTAGTAAAGTCTCTCAATCTTGTAGACTGCCCATTATAATACCACGTGGTCTCTCTATGGAGACGTTAGACCAGTCTGAAATTTAAGAGGAGATTCTTTTCTGCAAAAGATCTTCTATTATTGGAGGAAAAGGAACGTTGAGAAATCTTTGCAGCGCACTCCGCTAAATACAGTGAAACTCTCTTGGAAAAATGCCAGCTTAGGCTAAATTAAATGCCGGTTCCGGGTGAAGTTTTACGCTGGTTAAAGGAAAGAACTGCGCAGCACTCTCAACTTTTGCTTTCGTCCAATAATACCAGAGGGGTTCAAGTGCTGGGCTTTTTATAGATTATGAATTGTTCAAGTTCGAGTTTCTTTGCTCGCTAGGTATGTACTAGCAGGCCAATAGTTAATTTACTAAAACGAGGAAAGTACACTGAGAGAAGCATTCCGCAAATAGTTGCGGAATGATTCCCGAAGTGGCGCTACATCGGGAATGATTCCTGAAGTATTTGCGGAATGCATTCCGAAAAGAGAGAGAGGGAGGGGGCTCTCTCTTTTCGGAATGATTCCGAAAAGGAGCGGGCGCCCGGCTCTCCACTCTCCCCCCCCTGCCGTACCCGTGGCCTAGTGGTTTAAAATTGCTGTCATATGCCTCGCGGGTTCGACCCCGCCCAGCGCCACATATTTTGCAGATACTTTAAACCGTGGCAATGTTCAGAACGTATTAGCCTGTACATAGAAGATGCGGAATTATTTATTTTTGGAGACACAAAATACAGTGTACAATAATCGTGGTTTGTAAGAATGACTACGGTAGCATTACTAGCTTTACAGGATAAATAACAACACATACATAATGAACAATAAAACAGAATCTTCAAATTTATACTTAGAAATATAACGCACCCTATTCAAATTGCACGCACACTTACAACATATAACAAACGTTAATAACAAGAACAGAGCACCTGAAGGCAAAGGAAGATCGTGCGCCTCTTTTAATAAAAAGAACAACTCTGCCAGGCATTGCCATGGCTAACCTCTCGAGGTACTCGCATTGAACGAAGAAAGAGCTGAAAACGAGTCCTACGGTACACCGTCACATCCATTTGACCAGGACCGAAACCGAATTCGAAGAGCAGTCGATGGTACAAACTGCAAGAATTTATCTAGACCCATCACAGGGGCTAATGCTTATAATTGAAATTATTTTCGCGGTAGGGGTCATTTTCAAACAGCGGCAGGGTAGCCATGTAAATTGAGAACCTACTGCAGCTTGAAGGTAATTTTCCACTGCGGTCATTTTATATACGGCCTGACAGAGCAAGCTAAATGAAAGCAGTAAACAGCTAAACAAAATGGGCAAGCTGGCAATTTGCCAAATTTTCAATTTCCTATAGCAGTATAGGCGTCGCTGCGTAGCAGCCCCTTTTAGTATACGCGTAGCAGCCTTTTAAGCATTATTGATCAACTTTACGCTCCTTTTGGACTATCGTACCTCTTAATTTTGAATTTTTTGCATGACTCCTGAGAAGATGATCTTTCAGTCTCGTTTTTATTACGATATTCAGTACAGTAAGACTTTGCCTATTTCTAACTGCTTGCTGTGCCAGGCTGTGTTTATAGCAAAAGGCTGTTTGCGGGCAGGAGGTTCCCGACCATAAAAATATAATCAATTACTGTATTTTCCCTTGACCGAACCAAATGGCATCAGTAAAAATGCGCGAGATGAAAGACCGCCTGCATCATCTACTTCTAGAGAGATACTGCACAGTGTTGACTATACTCAACACGTCTCACATGATGGCAAGACAAAATTTATCTATTCGTGAGCCTGACAAGCTTATATTTTCGATTCCAAAAAAGCTTAACTTCACACCAAGTGCCGCTGTTTTACATTTCTTTCTATATTTTAAGTTCCACAACATTCTCGTACCAAATTTTTTGCTAAACTAGCAACTACCACCACCCTACAGTGCTACGGTACTCACAGCTCCACTTTTAAGCAGTACACGAGCTAACCTCCTCGCCAGCCATCAGCCGATCGAGCAGCTCCCCTGCACGACAGCTTGCTCGAACCTACAGTATACCCCAGATTACCGTACTACCCTCGTCATACCGTAACACAACGTATAGAAAACGGTTTCTTGGCGCACCTATGCGTTCTACTAATAATAGGGTAAACGATCTGTCAAGGTTAAAGCTAGGAAAATAAGACAGCCAAAGTAAAATTATGAAAGATTTCGGCCTATTACCCATACTTAGGGTCGTGCCCATGTATGGACCTTCCCCCACTCACCGGCCGTTGTTCGTCATCGGAATCGGATGAGAACTTCGTGTGGATGATCTTGTAGGCCAGCTTGTTGTGTGTTGTAGATGTCCTCGTTCTCGTGGTTCTGTAGGTGCTCGATGCGGTCCAGACCTGAATGGGGGAAGATACGGCTGTTAGAACGAGAACAGTCTCGCTTGCGTACCCGATGAACTGGGCAAACGGCCGTGACATTCACATAAATAGCGTAATCGTTGCTCCCCCGCTAGTGTCTGATAGCTAAAAACCTGGGTAATCCGGGAGCTTGATGGAAAGTAGAGCGCAGAAGGGAGGAATGCCGCCAACTTGGGCCATGATATCGTCAAGTTCACATGGCTCAGGCCGCCTCCTGAATGAAGAAACAAATTAATTAGAAAAAAATGGGAAATACGTGGATTCTCGCTTCGAACAAAAAAAAGCGTTCGCCCCGGCAAGGAACGAGCGCGGCGACTAGGGTACAAGCATGTAGCGTACATCTAAGCGAAGTCTAACTAGAACATGAAAACAAATAGAACTAGTCTAAAGAAAGTTCAAAAGTCGCGAAATCAAACGGAAAACGAAAATGAATTCTCTTCGCACGCGACGCGTCTGCACGCGTGTGGATTACGGTAGGCCAGTGTTGCTGGGGCAGGTTTTTGACTTCGGAATGATTCCGAAAACGCTTTCGGAATGATTCCGCATTTATTTGCGGAATTGCGACGCTTCTTCCGACCACTCCGTAACGGAATGCAGACTTTCGGAAATCCGCAACGGAATCTTCTCTCAGTGTACAGTGAAAATAAGCTTTAGCAATCAAGGTACACGATGTAATGTAAGATTCACATTATTCTAATGTAGCTATTCAAAAGATCTCCGTGAATGGCTCTCTTGCAGTCATTGTTTGCTGAACACGCTTTCTTTGAAATAAGCCTTCCGATTACCCTCTATCATATCGAAATAACGCAAATAAATCACTTTTAGATGTTATATTTGCACTTCCGTGGATGTTTTCCTGTTTTCAGCTATTGAATATGAATTCTTCTGTGTTTCATTTTCATACGTTCAAAGCAGATGTTCCGTAACAAAAAAATTACTTTAGTAGATAATTAAATCATTTACTACCTATCCAAGTGCGCTTGCACAACTATTAGCTCATTTATTGGCAGGGTTGCACTTTATGAACTCTTAGAATATTGGCCGCGATGATTATCGGAAACCAGTCAGGATACGGTTTCCTCATAAAACTCTGTGCATGCGGCATCGCCAAGCAATTCCATTCCTGGTATTAATCACGACATTGATGAAATGTATATAGATATGTCCTATATTCCGTGCTGCTGGCTATAGGAGTTTCATTCTGTAAGGGATGTAAAATAGCGAAATCGAGCAATCTTTTGACTACTTTTACATTTCGCTCGAAACTTATTTTTGTAGGAGTTAGATATGCAATCATGCTACGAGACTCCATCCTATTATTCTTCTGCATATAACTAGACATGTAGTTTACCTGGTGTGCGTAGGAGCGGACCGAGTTCCTAATAGTCGAAAGTTGGTATTACCCATTTGTAGCCTATTTTGTGATTCATATACTCTTGATGCCGAACCTCTTTTAATCACTTTCGCAAAAAACTCCCACCTAGTTTCAATATATTCGTTATCTCAAAGAATAATCCAAAGCTTCGGCTCTTAATTATACTTTCTTTTCATGCGCACTCTGTCATTGTTGATTTCAGATGGTGTAGTAATCTGTTTAATTACTAGAGCTCTGCGCTATCGAAATTCAATCACCTGTCGTTCTCTGTAGACTCACACCTACTAACCTGCTTAGGCTGAGCCAGATCCATATTAAGCGAATCCAGAGAACGATTATAGGAACATTTCATTTGCTTTATCTTAATCATGCATTGTAGTATCCAACCAGCAACTATCAGTATCATTTTTCTTAAAGGGACATGGAACCTTTAAAGGTACTTGGAACACATTTTCAAGCGAAGCTTATATGAAAGATTTTATCGAAATTAGTATAAAACGAGAAGGAAAAATCATAAAAATAAATAATATTCGGGAAATGATTTTGGAGGAAGCAGCCTCTAAACAAAAGTTTTAAAATTCGATGAAAATTCTTCTAAGGTTTCAAAATGAGAGAAAAAAAACATAGTTAGTGGCAATAAAAAAATCGAAGAAAAAACTCGAAAATCGGATGTTTTATTTTTTCGTTCCGGGCTTCCGTCGTAAAGAAGAATGTCGCTTTTGGCTTAATTCCTTTCGCTAAACACGGTAGCATCGTCGTTGAGCGAAATTTCAAAAAATCATTTCTCGAATAATATTAATTTTTTATTATTTTTCCTTTCGATTTTATGCTAATTACGACAAAATCTTTCATATAAGCTTCACTTCAAAATCACTTCCATGTCCCTTTAAGTTATCATTAAAGGAGCCGGCCCACGAGTACCTGATATGCAATTTAGGCCTTTCCGCTTATCTTTTCCCACAGTTCTTTTTGTGAAATTGATCGGAACAACGTGAAACTTTTGAAAGATCGCCGACAGCGAGAGAGCATCCTTCAGCATCGGCAGAGTGAGATAGCGAAAAGAGCACCACCGTGTATGCTCTTTTCGCTCTTTCCAAATCGCATGCTCTCTCGCCTCTCTCTAACCGGTCACCGATCTTTCACCTATTTTGGTCGGCGGCCGGTCGGCGACATTTCGGGGGGAAGTCGGAAATAACTGCGAACTCCTATGCTTATACATGGGAAAAACGATCCCGTTGCCCTATTAATGCCTAACTTTCGACGGTCGCTGACCGGTCGCCGAGGGGGATTAATCGCGCGGCTGAAGAATGATGTAAAGAGCGACTATGGCTAGAAACTCGTTGTACGGCTCCTTTAATATGTGACAAGTTTTTAACTTTTTATACACATCACCTGTCTCACATCTATTAATAATCTCGTAGTGCCCCATGTTTTACGATTTCTTGTGCTCTAAAAGCTCATTACAGCGTTAATGTTCTTAAGTCCGAACATTTCGTCTGGCATATACCCCTGGTTCATCTCTAATTGTTCCGACGAAGTTTTCTGGATTACCTTCATCGTCAGGAAGGCGCGCATTTCAGAGTTCACCTTGCTGTACTACTTTGTTGTATCTCTTGAGGCAGGTGTACTTACATAATAATTACACATAATACTTACACAATTACTTACACATTGGTTTTACAAACGATTCGTGCAAGACAGAAATAAATTGCAACAGGGTTCTTAAGTTTTTCTGAAATAGTTATGATGTTGCAGGCCGTCTT
Source organism: Micoletzkya japonica (assembly GCA_900490955.1). Lineage (NCBI taxonomy): Eukaryota > Metazoa > Nematoda > Chromadorea > Rhabditida > Diplogasteridae > Micoletzkya > Micoletzkya japonica. Next base: position 131,745 of record LS835609.1, read on the forward strand.
CCTCATCATCACTTTTCTTGCAATGTACGTTATATGCATCACTGCGTGGAGGCACAAGGTAGCATCATCACCCGTAGCAATAATATCAGTAGGTTGGCGAGTCATGTCGAAAAGAAAATTAAAAATTTACATATGAAGGAGTAATTCAGTTTATATAAAAAGCCTGTAGAAGACTTATCCCCTTTGATCATGATTTTTTTTAAATGTTGTTTGTTGGAATGACGTAATTTGATGTAAGAAACGCTTCCTAACGTGAATACTTTTTGCAGATTGTACACGAAAATCTGTTAATCCTTTTCATTATTCACTGCATTGTCCATTGGCTGGGTATCTTGTCAAGATTTTGCATCATCCTATTTGAGGCAGGGATACTTGAAATTGCAAGTAAGTTAATTTATATATCTTGAATCATGATGAAACAAAAAGTTCGCATTCCAGGTCTTGGTTGTTTTCCTGTTCCTGAGCTGAACTGTGTGAGGTTAGCTTCCTTCGAGACGCTCATATCTCTGACGCTGGCAGTTGTTGGAGAGAGGTACAAAGCATTGCTGGTGTTAGTGAACTACTTGATCAAAACATAACTAGTAACCTATGTATATTCGATCCCCTTTCCACTTCATCCCAGTAACTCTTTTAGCTATACAGAGTAGGTAGATAAATGACTTGTAAGAACAATAATTAAATATAACAACTACATTATCAGGCTATTCGCTACAAACTACGTTATCGACTACGAGAAGAGGAAACGCTATTGGATTCCCTTGTTTATAAGCTTCGTGAATATTTCGTTTTCATTCGCTTTCTGTTGGGCTACGATTGCAGGTATATTGACTGTACAGCCTGTGACTAGAAGAATTGTAAAATCCATTGTCTTTACAGCCCAAATTGATGTCACATATCTGAGCGTAATCGTCGTACCTCCAAACATCATTGCCACTGTGGTAAGTACAAATTTTGCGAAAAATGTTGTAGTATTCTAAATATACTTGCGCACAGAGAACATGACATTTCAAGATCATAACATCTTAGGAGAAAGGGAAGAATGATGGGCTCCTACATGTAGACACCTATGAAAACAGAAAGCTATCAACCCGCGGTATAGGAGCTAATTGACAATAATTAACAATTCCAGCTGTTCCGCGTAACTCTGAGAAGGAATGAAGGGCGACTGGACAATCTCAACGACGCCTACGGGAGGAAGCGGAGGGACGACTACACCCTTGCGTTGAGAATTCAGCTGGGAGAGAATATATGGACTATGAAGGTACGACTAGCATTTAATGCCGCTTTAAATTCACGCGCGGCCAGTTCGATTCTCGTTTCGACCCTTTAATTTGTGCCAAAACCTGGAGAGAGGAATAACTTGTTTGAGGATGAAGATTTCAACAAGATCAGATAAGATCGATCGCCCTTCTCGAGATCTATCCGATACATTTTACAGATTCCAAAAATATTGATTTTGCAAGGTTTTATGCGCATTTTAAGAAATTGCGGGAATTCAAATCCATTCGTTTCGCGGGGGCGGGGACGCTCTCCCTACTGAATTGGTGCAGAAATTAAAGGGTGGAAACGAGAAACGAGCGCGGCGCGTTTACTACGATATTACTTTATTTTTCTAACTTTATTGCTATCATACAAGGAGATTCATGGAAAACAAGATTTGGTAAAAACGTCTGGCGTTTTCGCGATCGAGTTTTGCCTTCAATTTTAGCGTCTTCAATACGTCGCGGGTGTCGGTAGTCTGATCGTATTAGTTGCATACCCGTTCGCCATCATTCCCTTCTACTTCTTCGCCAATTCGGCTGATATCTGGATTCTCGAACTGTGCGAGATGTTCGCCAATTGCGGGCTGGCAATGTGAGATATTATTAACGACAAAGTTCCGTCAGTAAACTCATTCCTACTTTCTCTGCACTCTCTTCATACCGCTTCGCTCTCTCGTCGAAAGTAGGAATGAGACGACTGACGGAACTTTTTTCTCAACCATACAGAGATTGTTATGTATCTTTCTTATGTATGTGTATCTAGGATTTTCCCGAACTGGCAGGATAGTGGAATTAAACCATGTCATCCCACACACCATACGAGGTTATTTTCGCCATGGTGCTGTCTGGGCGTGAAACCGCTGCCTTGCGTATCTGTTGCATGGGTTCCCTGACAATTCAGCGTAAATAAAGCTGGAGGCGGCGCTACATTGCTGTTTCAGGTGCGTGGTTGTCGTGGGTCTCACCATCGTCATATCCTTTGAAGAGATACGGGTGCGCATGCTGCCCACGTGGTTCAACAATCGATTCTTCGCTAAAAGGTGCGCTGAAAGCACTAAAAAAACCTTCCTGGTACACTCAATTTACGCCATTTAAGCGAAAATGAGTCATTATCTTTTGATACATCACTGAAACGAGTGGGTTTTTGAAGAAGATCTTTGACCTCTCCAAACATCTATACCAAATACCGCTAATGGGACCCTATCAACAGATAGTCGCAATAGAGATCAAAAGAATTAATTTGACTTTACTTTATCCACAGACGACGCGTGGGGCGGAGGTCGACAGCTTCCGAGACCGCCACGTATTTCTCCTACCTAGAAGACCATTTTGAACGGGCGAGGAAGAGGGGAGAAATGGATAAACGATGAGGACGAAATGATCGGCGCAGTGCACGTAACAATATTAGAGAATCATCTCTAAAAAGATTAGCGTCACTAGGTCACTATTGAACAGACAGAATCAGACGTATTGGCTGTATGAATGACCTATTTCGCTCTGCGCATTCTTGTGTGATTACGTTGACCTACATATCTTCCTTCTTTTTTCTGATGAAGCTCACATTTAGCTATGATACATGTAAAGGAGGAGATGAGCTAGTGCTTGGATTTGGGAAACAGTGGGATTTCGAACTCCCGACCAATGAAATGCTCTACACGTGACCATTTCATTGGTCGACTAAGTTGCATAGCGGTAGAGCGGATGGCATAGAAGAGAAAATAATCGAATCCATCAGGATGTAGTCAGGAATTTGAATAGATTACGGTTCGAATGGAGCTCCTTTAATAGAGACACTTATGAAGAGAGTTCACTAAAGCACTTAATAGATATGAAAGTAACTGGGACCCGAGCTTCATATAATGACAATATTGAATTATGGATTGATTGATTTATTGATTTATTCATCCACACACAAAAGAGAGTATAAAATTATAAGATGTGATTCAATTATTGATCATAAGGGGATATAAGAGAGCTTTTCCGAAAGCTCAGTTGTTATATAGAGAGATTGATTACATTATTAGGTAGTCTATTCCTACTCAAATATTTCTGCGAAATATAACATTTAGCAAGTGATTTTTCTAATCGCTTGCAAACACCGGTAACGGAGATGGTCAACTACACGAAGAACGGGGGATGTATCAAATGAGAACCGTCGCTTTCAAATCTCAAAAGATACTAGGCGGGCCGTTAGGCCCGACTGGTATAGATAATAGAATACAGAATAGATAATAAAAAGAGACTGCAAATAGAGAGAATATAGATAGGAAAAGACGTAGAACATAGTAATAACCTTGTAAGGAATAGATAGATACATCGGAAACTCCATTTTCGAAGGAATGCTCAACCCTGAGTGTCATAAAGGAAATCTGAACTTACTCATGTTGTTAGCCAGCTTACATGAAGAGCAGAAATTTACCCTCCATGGAAGATATGTAGTCCAAGGTGTTCTGAATGTTCGGAGAGCGAGCGAGGTTTGTCTAATTATGCAAAAGCTACTGTCTACCACACCACCTTTAGCTTGATCGAGAGTTATTTTTGTATGAACATTGGCAGTCTTTTTGTCTTCATTCTCAGCAGCTGCCAGTTCGCGATCGATTTTAGCCGTATCGTATTCAAACGTCGGTCGCACGCTCGCTCTCCGAACAATTTGCATTTCTTCAGAACATAGTGAGTCCCTTCTTCTCGTTAAATTCCTCATTCCACGCTCCCCACAATACATAGCATGCAATGAATGTTAAAGTAGACGGCGTTCAAGGTATCTCTCAGTGTCTATGGCGCCTTTGAAAGAAAATTCATCGACAAGGGACGGAATCATTCCTTCTGTGTTCTCATTCACGAATCCGTTGCCAGTCTTTAACAATCCATCATAATCGACGTAAGCCTAAACAGACTATCATAGACTATCGCACCGATCATACAAAACCACTATTTCCCAGCAGGAATTTCAAACTTATGCGTGAACTACGAACTTTATATATTCATCATATTCTTAAGGGCCACATGATTCCAGCTGGTAAGGTTGTGAACAACGATCTGCACCAGATCCACTTTTCCGATCCTCACTTTGTTGATCCCCTGAGGTTCTGGCCGGAACGCTAGCTGGAGGAGGATGGAAAGACACTCAAGAAGGTATTGCGGGAAACCAACGCAGTTGAACAGTTACCACAAATAATAAGTATTTTCAAGCACGAGGGTAGGGCACTTGTGAGGTGAGGTAAGGTTGAGAAATATGTTCTGTCAGTCGTATCAGGAGAGAGAATTAAGCGGTATGAACAGTGTCCAGAAGTAGAAATGACTTTACTAGTGGAACTTTCTGCGTCAATAATGGGTAGGCAGTGCAGATGGGCTTGATCAGGATCTGGTGGAGCGCACGGTTCCCTTCGGAATCGAAGCGAATGTGCGCGGGCGAGGGATTGGCCAGGGTGGAAATGTTCGTGGGAATCGTCGTCACCAAAAAAAGGTGTTGCTTTCTGGGCCATATGGTCTTATTTTCATTTTTTTGCTCATTTTGGCACGTTCTCTTATTCTTATTATTATTATTGCCTCTACTAGCATCTAAAGCTATATATTTATAGTCTAGAAAATCGGAACGTATAATTCGTAATTCCACCGCTACGATGTTTAGCGATTTTTTAACGCTTTGAAACGATACTATTCCGATCTAAAACAAGATATCAGGAACACGGATAGCTTTTTGAGATCAGTATTTCCTAGAGCTTCGCATAGTACACACTATAATTTGATAAGATCAGTTTGAAAGGTACCGGAATCGGCGCTACGACCGGAACGATTATATCTTCCATTTTTCTCTACTATATACAAACGTGCCAAAATGTCTATGTTTCATATATAACTGCGACTCGTCTCGGCAACCAATACAGTGAAATATTAACCAAAAGAACTCTCATACATATCTCTGTGATTATGGGTGAGCAATGAGCGGATGTGATTATGGGTGAGCAATGAGCGGAGGTGAGTGGTTGCCTCGCTGGTCTAGTTGTAAGACAGTTGGTTGTTGTTCGGCAGCCGCTGGTTCTAATCCCCGTAGTTGCAAAAGGTTTGCTAGTGGACATACCCAAAAATAGTTTAAGATTATTTAGAGATTATCTCTTTACATAATGGTGAGCTCTGTTTCAAACTGAGCAAAAAATCTCGAAATAATTCTCCGCATTAAACGTACTTCTTCCTCTCTGTTCTCGTCGCGGGTGGTCGGCTCTCTTCATTCTTTCTCAATCACGCGCACCCCCTTTCAACCTCGGACAAGAAGATGAATCGTTCCCCCTGAAGACTTGGAGCACGGGGGAACTAGCGCCAAACCAGGATCGCGAGGATACTCAAGATAATGGACACCGCGGGCTGAGTGAGTATTTGACGAGGATTTGAAGTCCCCGACCTCTCCTATCTATCAAGACTCCCTCCTTTGGAACCCCTCCACTGCTAGCCCAGATAAACGGTGTAAAAACTGGATTCTTCCGCTCTGTTCCGATCGCGTGCAGTTCACTCCCTCATTCGTCTCTCAACCAAGAGTCATCCCACGCAATTTCAACCAAGGATCAGAAAGAAGAATCCTCCCCTCTGAAGACTTGGCGTACGAGGGGAGTACGCGCCAATCGAGAATCAATAGGCAACTCAAGATTCATCGTCACCTCGGACTGAGTGAGTTTTTGAAGAAGATTTGAAGTCTCTGACCGCTCTTATCTATATCAAAGCCCCCTCCTTTGGACCCAAATCCACTGATAGTCCAGATAAAGGTGTAAAGCTGTAACTGTAAAACGTACGGCCGAGCCGTATCTCATATCAGTAAGCTATTTAGTAAAAAGCGCGTTGCTTTGATTTTGTAAAAAGCGCGTTGCTCATTGCATTTTCAGCAGATAGTGAATGAAATCGCGTAAGAGTATATAAGGATAATTAGATCTTAAGATGCTCAGGCATATTCGACTCGTCGACTATCACTGCAATTCTTCGCAGCGTTCATTCGACGTTTGTTTCACTTAGATGGCAGATGATGGTTAACTATTATGCAAAACTATTATTAAAAAAGAACGTTGAGAGAGCTGCACAGTTGTGTACGCTAACCACCGTAAAACTTCAGCCTGAGCCGGAGATTAGCCTAAGCCGGCATTTTGACAAGAGAGTTTCACTGTATTTAGCGGTGTGCGCTGCAAAGATATCTCAACGTCCGTTTTCCTCCAAGAATACGTTGCATCCGGCGACCACAAAGCATGTTGCATTGCCCTGCTTATGTGGTCGATGAGTTTCGCTCCTGCAATGCGCTTCAATTACACTTGTTTACTATTTTTACATTTTATGGTTGAAGGGGAAGACAGTGACGTAGAAGTAAATATATAGATGTCCAGTTTTACAACTTTATCTGGACTAGTAGCGGATTCGGGTACATGGACCCTTTGCAAAGGATGGGGCTTTGATATAGATGGGAGAGCTTAGAAATTTCGAATCGTCTTCAAAAACCCACTAAGTCCGAGTTGCCGTAGAATCTTGAGTAATCCTCTCGATCCTCGCTTGGACTCCCCCCGTGCTCCAAGTCTTCAGGGGGAGGATCCATCCTCCCCCTGAAGATGTAGACATGAAATAATGGCTGATGGCAAAAGATAACTTACACACGAATGTTTCGAACTATCCCTGTTCTCATTTATTTTGATCAAGGTAACGTTTGGGGAGATCAAGGCTGTCTGTTTGGAGAAGAACTGGTTGAAGAAAGGTTGAAGAAGAAAATCGAGCAAGACGCAGAGAACTGTCAATGTGTGTAAGACACCTTGAGATCATATACATTGCAATAGGCGATGCCATAAAGGAGGAATTTCATTTAAAAGGAGATTTGGCCAGGAAGTGAGAAACACTTTTTGTAAGAGAGCTGTGATACTGTGATGCTCATATACAGGTTTCGTCAGGCCACTTATATCATAGATACGATTGACAAAAATTTCAGTAGGAATGAGGCAACTGTGTGAACTTGTCCCTCAACCATATTTTTCAACACAACGCTTTTATAAGCGCTCTAATTAGAATCCTGCAAATGATGGGTGATCGGATCACCAAAGTACATTCATTGTCTGCGTCTCTGCACTATTATTGCACAATTGCCTATCTATTATTCGCATTATTGTACTTTGGTGGAGAACGGTCATCGACCATTCGTTAGAGTCGGGCTAATAGTGGTTTCCACGCATAGAATCCGATTTCGCATTCCTCGCGCCATTTCTCCAGGAGACATTGCGAAGATTCGGGCTGTTGCGAGGTTGTCGCAAGCGACTCGCTAGACAAGGGGGGAATGGAGAAAAGTGACTTTGTGAGAAAATGCTAACGGATTATGATAGGCATGCTGACACCCGCGAATTTTAGTATTGCTATGTTAGGAATAGTGGGGGAATGCGAAGGTCGCGCGTAATGCTGTGGCCCCACACTGCTATTCTTGAGGAAAAAGTGCAGTAATATCATTGCTATCTTACCCGCACTCTCTTCATACCGTAAAGAGTAATGAGACGACTGACGGAATTTGTGGATCAACTATCGTACACCTCGAAAACTGGTTTAAAATTTCGGTACAGTTTCGATTTGTACCGAACTGGCGATACAATTCTAGGTTAATGGTTGGTCTTGCCAGCGGTGATATGCCATGGCTTACAAAATCGTCTGAGCATGTCACCGCTGTCAGGGTCAACCACCTATCTAGACGAGTTCCCTGGAATCTGTCAAACAACTGCTGCCACAGGTTGACCCTGCCAGCGGTGACATGCTCAGACGATTTTGTAAGCCATAGCATATAACCGCTGGAAGGATGAACCATTAACCTAGAATTGTATCTCTAGTTCGGTACAGATCGGAACTTTACCGAAATTTTAAACCAGTTTTCGAGGTGTACGATGTAGTGATAAGTGAACCACAGCTCCCACTTGGTTGAACTTCTTTTGTGCTATTTTGTAACAGACAGTATCAAACAAGATATAAGGAGGAGAACCGGCAGTTTGGGAGCAATGATTGTTCTCATACTCACGGGTATTCTTGCGATTTTTGCATGGACGGCCTTTCGCTTGTATTCAACTGCATTCAAGCTCCCCAAAGGACCCCTCCCACTGCCCTTCATTGGCAATCTTGGCAAGGATGTATGCTTTTTCCTCATCTTAGAAATATGTCAGATGCACTGCGTTTAGAAGCGTCTTTCAGCTTCACCCTCCTTTTATATTTCGTGATCTCGAGCGGTTGCGCAAGGAGTATGGACCGGTGTTCACTTATCATACTCCCTTTCCCGTTGTGAACATCGCGGACTTTGATATCATGAAGAAGGTCATGCTATGTGAGTCGATTTTATGGAACAAAAGAGCTTCATATAATGACAATATTGAATTATTGATTGATTGATTTCTTTATTTATTCAACCACACACAGAATTATAGATCATAAGGAGGTATAAGAATGCTTTTCTGAAAGCTCAATTCTTATACAGAGAGATTGATTACATCATTAGGCAGCATATTCCTACTTAAAGGGTCCCTCCAACCACCTCATTCATTTCAAAAGATAACCAATTAAGAGCGGTTGATTGATTGTGAGAGACAAGAGAGGAATGAAGAGACGCACACAGCGAGAGAAATCTTTGCACAGCCTTTTCTCAGCAACGGCGAAGTTTCAACAAAAAGGAGAGAGGATGAGACTCAGGGCAGTGAGAGCTATCCAATGATGTAAAAAATTCATATGGTAGATATTGCCTGGAGGGGCCCTTTAAACAATTTGAAGAAATAATCACGATAACATTTAGCCAGTGATTTTTCTAATCGTTTGCAAACGCCGGTAACGGAGATGGTCAACTACACGAAGAACGGAGGTAGCGCTTAACATATTTATCGAAATATATTTTCGTCACATTTTTCAGGAATAATTATGTCTAATGGCGACAATTGGCGGGAGCAGCGGCGCGCCGCCCTTACTATCATGCGAGACTTTGGAATGGGCAGGAATCTGATGGAGGAGAAGGTATATTTATTACCACATTTCACTTTTTTCTGAATTTCAATTCAGCACACTTTCCGTATACGTTTGTAGAGTGTACTCAAGAAGCTTGCAGGTCTTAATCTCAGCGCGTGGGTACCTCAAATGGATGAAGGAGAAGGCCAACCTGAACGAAGTGGACTTTCGGTGGCCGATTCAGGTTGGAGCAAACCAGTTTTCACTGTGCGCTGTATAGACGGTTCTAGTCAGTGATGCGCTAATCTATCATGGAACCAATTCTTGCTCATTATCAGTTGTTCGTCGCCAACATCATACAAGAGTTGGTCTTTGGTGATCGGTATGCGTACGATGACTGCACGAATCTCATTGACTACGTGGAGGGCGTCGGGAGATGGCTGATGCTTTCCGGAAGGTTAATAATTAAAATTTATCACAAATTTAAGTGCGTATCAGCAGCTAAAATGAATGTACAAGAAGATACAGCTCGAGTTGAACAATTAATAAATAAGGTATAGAAAAGGGGGAAGGGGAGGTTAGTGACTACTATTGATGATTTATTACTGAGCAAGAAGAGAACTACTCTAACAATAAGAAAAGTGATATGATCATTATGATCAAAAAGTATGCTAACGAAAACGTTTTTACAAACGCATTTTTTCAGGTCCAAACTGTTCCTGATGTACATGCGGTTCCCGTTTATCCGGTACATTCCTTACATCGGGTACCATGCGTACTACAAACACAAGGAGAACTTTGAAGGGGTAGGCGTAGCAGTGAAAATGTTATAAGTCAACGAGGTGCTGAAAATCACTCTTATTTGGGTAGAAGCTCTCGAACGAAAGCGTTTTGGCCCCAGAATTAGAAAGCAATCTTCGGTGTTGAGGATGAGCTAGAAATGACAGGATATGATGAACTCATCCATATATTCATTGATCTTTGAGAAGTCGCCCTTTTCAGCTCAAGAACTATATCAGACGAGAGGTGGCCAAGGCCAAGCTAACGTACGACGAACACAACGACCCGCAGTGCTTTGTCCATGCCTACCTCAGGAAGATTCCCAGCAATCCCGCGTTTCTCAAGTTTGTCTTTAAAAAAATTAAGAAAAAAACTAAAGAAGGCGGGAAATTTATTTATTGTTCGTTGGTGGAGGGGATCGCAAGCGCAAAAATTGATGTTCAGCGAGGACCAGATGATGAATTGCTGTCACGACCTGTTCCTGGCTGGTCAGGAGTCAACCACGACGACTTTGAGATGGGCCATGCTTTACCTGGCAGTCTATCAGGACGTTCAGGTAGAGTCGACCGGTATGAATGTCGGTAGTCCACTCAAGCGTATGATGCATACTGATTGATGTTCAGAGAGGACCATTATACGTGGAATCGAGGAAACTGTTTCACCATAGGGATCTAAGCTCAGGCATGTTTAGTCAACGAATATCCCCTGGCAGACGTCATGTATAGGTCGCGTGACTCACCTACAGAGCAAATGGCATTTATTTAATGAAACTTGTTGCTTGAGGACAAGCTGCGCGAGGAGGTCTTCCGCGTCGTGGGAAGGGAGGGCGAACCGAAGATGGCACACAAGGTGAGAGGTTGAACTTCTAGGATATATGGAAAGTGTTATTTCTCACGATTGCACCTTTTGTTGAGGTATACCTACATATAATATAAAGCTTTGCATAGATAGTAAACCAAAGCTTATTACGATATACTTCACTAATGGCGTAAAAATAACAGCACCCGTAGAAAAACACCGATTTATCCTAGGATCAATCCCGGGATCGATCCTTGGACGGATTGATCCGTGGATTGATTCTGGGATTGATTCTAGGATCAGTCGGGGGGGGGGGGGGTTTCCGCCAAGGGTGGTTGGTATTAGTCAGTGAAATGAGCTATCTACAGCTAAGCATGCCGTACACGACAGCCTTTATTCTGGAGCTCCAGAGAAGAGCCAACATCATTCCCACACATCCCTCCATCTTCAGAACTACGGCCGTTGATACCATAATCGACGTAAGCCTAGCACAGAGAGTTACCACGAATACAATAAACGCTATATGCAGCAAAATATTTCAAACTTCAATATATACCACAGCATTCCGCGCGGTGAGGAATGTGTCTAATAGCGAATTGACCACTATTTTTTAATTATCTCATGAATGGATAAACCAATCTGCACCAAATTTTCAGAGCTTATTGAGTTCGCGGTGGCGAACTTAAAGGGACATGGAAGCGACAAACTTTTTGAAACCGAATATGGCAATACTTGTAAAATATGTTTCTTAGACGATAATAAAGATAATAGCGTTTGAAAAATATTTTTAAAAAATTTCTGGAGCGAGAAATATTTATTTGTTCCGAGAATACCTCAACGCCATTTGCCTCGTTACTATGCGCTAAACGCAGTAAGACTGCGCCTTGGCTGGGAAACGATTTTTAGGATATCTCGTAGACATTTTTGTGCACTCTGATTTTGGTTTTTATATTATTTAGGCGACAAACTTTCATATGAAAGCCAATCTTTTTTGGCTTCCATGTCCTTTTAAGCTTTTAAATTAATGTATTTTCGTTCTTTGCTTCGCCTACAGGATCGGATCCTATGCGCGGAAACCGCTATTCGCTATTAGAACACTTGGAATGCTGTGATACGAACTAAGAGCTCCGCTAGATGTAGTGTTTTTCAGGGCCACATGATTCCAGCTGGTACGGTTGTGAACAATGATCTGCACCAGATCCACTTTACCGATCCTCATTTTGTTGATCCCCTGAGGTTCTGGCCGGAACGCTATCTGGAGGAGGATGGAAAGACTTTCAAGAAGGTATTTTGGGAAACCAAACTAGACTGTATAGTTGAGCGCTGTCCAACACTGCATATTTTTGTAATTTGACGGTCATGCAGAAACTCAGCGAAATATATAGATGGGTAAGACAGAAGGTTGAATGGGGCTGGTATTAGAGTTCGATGGATGATTGATGAGTGTGTCATCAAAGATCTCTCGTTGTCTGTGTTTCTTCACAGTCCTTTGCTGTCTCAGACTATTCTCGCACTTTGATGATATGCTCATCGATACCTTGCTCAGGATCTGGTGGAGCGTACGGTTCCCTTCGGAATCGGCAAGCGAATGTGCGCGGGCGAGGGACTGGCGAGGGTGGAGATGTTCGTGGGAATCGTCGTCACTGCGCAGGTTGGTGGGGGAATCGTCTGTCGCCTCACTCGAAAGAGCGAAGGTGCACGGAGAGAGTGCCGACGAGGCACGAATGAGTTTACTGCAAATCGTTGGGATGCTAATCTCATAGAGAAAAGAGCTAGAGTGGTGCACATTCACGCATTCAAAGCTGTATGTTATTTGAAATGTGTCTGCGTTTTCATTTTTTGTTGTGAACGGTAATTCAGAACTATCGTATTCTTCCGTTGGCGGATACGCCAGTCGACCTCACTCCGATCTTCGTCAACGTGCACCATCCTAAGCCCCAGAAGCTGCGTCTCGTGCCAGTCTGATCATTTAGTTATGACACAAAAGAAAAACAATATGCATTGCGTCAATATTCGACTCAATATAAATTGCGAATGCTTGCAGACAGCGTCTCTGTCCATAAGAGAACCGAGTATACACTTTTATTCCATGTTTTAATTGTTCACTCCTGTTTAGTACCTCCACATACCTACCACCACCTCTTTCCTTGAATATTTTTCGAGGTTCTTATAATACTTTGCTTGTTGACATTTATTTACACCTGAATTGAACGGCAATGTAATGTACTGTTTCGAAAAAAATCACGTTATCGTAGGCACTTATTTTTATGAAAAGCACTCAATATACATGTGGAAATACAATGAAACAAATATCGTAACGTAAATACTTCGGTCGTTCCCAGAGACACCCAGGATGCTACCTGGACGTCTCCCAAAAGAGTGTGGAAGTGTGTGGAAATAGACACCCAGGATATCTCCTGGGTACTCTGGTGTTGCCGCCTCACTAGTATCCCAGCAAATTTCTCACTAGTTTCCTAGCTAGTTTCCTAGTGAGAAAGGTACTGGGAAACTAGTGAGAAAGTCGCTAGGAAACTACTGAGAACCCCCTTCCCCAGAGAGGACGAAAGTTGGGAAACTAGTGAGGAGACTTCTAGTTTCCTAGTAAGTAACCTTTCCCTCCCTTGCCCCCCTCCTCTTCCCCCGGTTCATTCAACAGTCCCATGCCATAGAAAGGTGTAATTCCATAGTAATGACACTTTATAGTATAGTCGCACAGCAATAAAATCGTAACAATAAATATTGCAAAACAATAAAATACTATGATATAAAGCAAGACTTATAAAATAACCAAAAATATAAATTTCACCTGTACTTATGCAACGAAATACTATCGTATTAACAATTACAGTTACAGTACCAATAATACAGTAACCCTAACTCTGATGTAATTCTATAAGGTGTAGTAACCTTAAAGGAGCCGGACCACGAGTTTTGGCTATATTCGTTCTTTACGTCATTCATTAGATCTAATCATCATGATCGAGTATTCGAAATTATATGCGATTTCATTCACTCCCCGCGGAATACTCAAGGTTCAAAAAGCAATGCGCCTTTCACAAAATCGGCTGTATTGGCTCGGTGAGATGAGATACAGCTCTGAATCATTTACAAAACAACTTTTCACATTGTTCTCATCATCTTACTAAATAAAAGACCACAAAATATGAGCGGAAAAGCGTAAATTGCAATATCGCGCCATTTCAAATACTACCGTACTCGTGGGCCGGCTTCTTTACTCTATGACAAGAGCCCTAATTCTAGAGTAATCTTAACCCTATAAGCTACAGTAACCTTAATTCCCCTCCATGGTTGACCATTCGATTGTTGAAGTCCTTTCCATGATGAGTCTCCTGTGGTCCGATTCCACCTTCGATAGACAGGATGGAGGCATTGAGCGTTATACCTCTAGATACGAAGATGAGCACGTTCCTGAAAGACTACTACTATCTATCATGACATCCCGCATATCAATATATTCGCAAACTATTGAAGATTTTCTATAGAGCTTTCATCCCTATCAATACTTCAAGTCCAACCCGTCCCTCTCCCACACAAACCTTCAGATTGGTCAGCACGATCGGTGAGATCCCC
>LS835609.1:149870-177074 GCA_900490955.1 Micoletzkya japonica
GCTCCCACTAGGATCCCACCTTTCCCCTCATTAGGATCCCAGTTTTAATACCCTCCTCATTAGGATCCCAGAATTTAATACCGGGACACCCTCCTCCTGATCTCCTCACTAGGAAACTAGCGAATAAAACGCTAGGATCCTAGTGAGGAGTTTCGAGGCCCAAAAATCCTCTGGGAAACTAGTGAGAATGGCCGATTTTCTGGGAAACTAGTGTGGCGGAAATACCAGAGTATAACCCTTGTCTCCTGGATATCTCCAATAAAAGGATATATCATAGAGACATCCCGGGTATCTATTCTCACAAGCTTTCACACACTTTTGGGAGACGCTCATGGTAGCATCCTGGGTGTCTCTGGGAACGACCTGAGTAAATGTACACACTGGCAGAAATAAGCGATGTACTCTTACCCCGAATTTCAGTTCCGGCTAATGTTTGTATGAGCATTTTCAAGTGCACTTGATTCGGTTATTGCGCAGGTTATGGGACTTTCGGCAAAACAATTGCTGGCGGTTTGACAGTTGCCGTCGAGGATGTCGTGAAGTTTCTGAAATGATCTTTGTTGCCACGTCAAATCGAGTAAATCTCTCCATCACATCGAATAAAGGAGACCTTGTTTACCTCTTAGTGGGAACTTTGATCTCGAAGATGGGAATGCCGAAGAGTCCTAGTTTCTTGAAGGACTCGCGGTAGTCTCGCGACACGAGAAAATAGATGTAATAGGTCTGGGCGTAAGACAGGACGGCCGGGATGACCTTAACCAGAGAGTAACGATAATTTCTCTCTTTCGCATTTCATCCACCTCATGACTTTTCGTATATTATCTTTGACTGAGACAAAGTTTTTAACTTTGTCTCAGTCAAAGACTGAGACAAAGCTTTGTGTATTAAAAGTCAGTTTCCGTCATACCAATCTATTTGCGACGAGGGTACGAAGCGGAATGAAGCGAATGCAAGCAAATAATTAACGAATTTATTGTATAAGTGATCGTATGTTAGTCGATAAACTCAGTAATTTGATCATTTTCTGCGAAAAGCTGACTCACCGCATACGTCTGAACGAGGGCCACCACGTACGGGTCGATGTCGAAGATCATCGGACCCCGCACAGCGGCCACGGCAAGAAACCTGGCAATGAGCCGCTCATATTGAAACTGTTTAGTTTACTCTAGAAGAATAAATAAATAATTAAAAGACCAAAACAACAGTAAAAGAAAATGTTAGTATAGTGGAATAAACCGATCCGTCAGTTTCTTTCGTTCCAAAATGCGCCAAATTCTCTCACCTTTTATTTTCCGACGGATCTTTTTAATCGACTATACCTAGCTTTACAGTAAATTAACTTAGATTTAACATAGATAGTAATGGCTTAAATAAAGCGGACCAGGACGAGACGAAGAGGATGAGCAGGGCAGAGAGCGACTTGACGATGCGTTGCTGGGCAGCGATCGACGCCGCGCTCATCTCCGCCGACTGCTGACGGAACGGACCGCCTGCAGTATAGGATAGGACAAGTTGTATCATACAGCTTTGAAGGCGAATCTTGGGGACGTGCAGATGAGTGTACACTTATGCATCTTGTTCGTCAGTAATCAGGCGAAATGTAATTTTTAAATCTTAAAAAGGGCCCCTCTGAGCACTTTAACCCCTTGGTTTCTTTCTTTCATCTGAAAGAGCAATGTCGAAAACCTACAATCCTATATTTGCATCTTTTTCCCGCCATTCCCCGCTGTATAAATGACGAGAGAAGTATGCAAAGGTACATTGCTTTTCAGGAACCGCGCGAATACGAATGTCAGTTTGCGAATACTGTAGCGCGCGAGCGGTCTGATTCATCTCTTATTGAATGAATGGAGACATATGCTTTCTGATATCGACAAAAAAAATTGCCCCGTTGATCGGCTCCTCGGCTCACCACAGAAGGCGGTGAATGTCACGGAGCCTGCGTAGACGGCGACGGTCGAGCAGTTGGTGGTCATGAAGAAGATGTTCCAGGCTTGGAAGACGTAGTTGGAGAAGGCCAGTGGCGGGTTGCACGCGATCACCTGCGAGATGTTCATTTATTTATTTATTTGCTTATTTATTTATTTATTTATTGAATACGCTCCCACGTGCGGTCAAGCATATACAGGTAATGTTTGATACGAATAATGTGTAGATAAGGTATAAATAAGAAGTGTTTGATAGCTAGAGTTCTCCATGAGAGTTTTCTTAGGTGCCTATGTTGCACACATCATTCAAAACCGCTACGCGTCTCGTCACCTAAAGCAATTCGCATTCACATCTCTATTAATAAACAAGCAATCTCATCGCGCTATCGGACCGAGAGATTGAGCTTTAGCAGGAAACAATGCCGAGATTAAGAGAAAAATAGGTTGATCGCGTAATGGAAAAACACTCCTTGCATTATGTTTAATTATCGCGCGTCGTGCAAAAGTCTCGCAAATTGTATAACTTACCTTCCTTTCGAACCCATTAAAAGCCATTAATTGCTGTTTATAGTTCATATTTTCAGGATTCGATTATTTCTACAGTGTAATCTCTCAAGCTCAGCAGTACACAACGTTCCGTAAAGCAAAATATTTTTCGAGGATGCGGAAATGATCACAGTATAAATATGGGATAATCCCAAAGCTTGACTAGACTAAGATAATTAAAAGGTATTTGCGTTCTTGGTATCCTAGATAGCTTGCCTATCTATCTAAGTTATGACAACTATTTTGAATGGGATTCAAGTTTTCGGTTATGAGCGGAGAAAGAACCCTTTCCAGAAACGTACCGCTTCATCGTTGATAGTTATGAAGCCCGCAATCAGGAAGGCAGTAGCCATAAAGTAGCACGGAATCTGCATGAGGTGAACGTAAGGGTACAGAGCCACATGGTGATATCTGAATGATGGCTAATCTTATAAACTTATACTTTTGAAAATAACATTTCGTAGTAGGCTGCTCAAGGTCTTCTTCTACATTGATCTTATTCACTGCAGCCGATCGCAACGAGACTAAGCCATTTTCAGCGAGATCAGAATATTATTGATGCATTACAATGGAGTAAACGCAGAGGTTTATTTCGAAAACTAGGCGAAACAAACGTAAGATAATTAAATCCTAATACACTACATTTTTACATATTAATTACAAAGAAGATACCGGAGTATTCTATCAAATAGAGTACAAAAAAGCACAGAAAAGTGAACCAACTTGAGCGGCTTGACCATGCAGAATGCTATGTCGCACACGAGAATAAGGACGTGGACGCACTGGTGGCTAATCGTGTAGATATAGGGGAAGATGGACATGTAGCACTGCCGGCGCGTCATCTCAGGACCTAGAAAATCATAATTTTCTAAAAAACGGAAATATAACCACTTTTAATCTGAAACGACTGTGTATTGTAGTCAATTTAGATTAGTAAAGAGAAAAATATGATAAAATGTAGCTGCTTTCGAACCGAACCTATCTGCATCCTTACGCCGGACAGACACTCGAACATCATGCAGATAATGTGGTAGAAGGCCAGGTAACCAATGAGCATTCCTGAACTATTCCTTACATTGTCCTTTTCTTTCCAAAGGACTCCGTTGTAGTAAATTTATTTCATGAATGAAAAATAACGGAATACTCAAAAGATACCGTTCTTCGTCCGCAGTTCCCGAAACTTTTTCAACGCCCAGATGACGTGAACGTTGCCGACCAGTCCTGAAGTCTGATTTTCGAGGCCTTTTTGCAAAGTAACATATATTGTTTGTCTTACCAAAGAAACACGTAACGAAAATGCAGTTGGATATTATGAGAAAATGAATGCGTCCCTCCTCGTCGGACATATCTAGAAAGCGAATTTGTTTAAAATGTTAAATAGAAAGGGGCGAAGTCCTACTCTAACCGAAAGTATAACAGTAAATTCGCTAAAAGTAAGTATGGCAGAATTAATTATATAGTCGGAGTAATCCTGGTTAATCGTCATTACGAATAGTGCGACAAGTAGCGGTAAGACAAAGCAAATGCAGCTAGTGAGATCGAAGGAGAATGCCAACCATAAGTCGCGTCAGCTCAGCAAAATCAGAGAAGAATTGTGAGCAATAAGAATAGAATTCAAGTTCTTTCTCACGCATACCAGCATACGCCAAGACCATATGAAAAATATTGTTTTCAGATTTCAGTTTTCTTATAGTTCGTGCAAACAAAAAGTCTGATATGATTTTTCACCGTGACGATGCAGAGAGATGTCGAGAAAGCAAGAAATATGAAAAGATTTAGTGCATTAAATGTTGAACGCAGTCGGATATTTAATCGGCGTAGGCCTACGCACTTATGGGGGGAGGTATTATAATTGCGTTGCGGCTAAGGTTGGCATATCAACTGCATTCTGTTACTTTCCACCTTTATGGACCACAGCATTCCAAGCGTCATAATAGCGAATAGCGGTTTCCACGCATAGGATCCGATCCTGTAAGCGAACCAGAGAACGCAAATTTATGAATTTAAAAACATAAGTTTGTCTTTATGAATTGAACAAGCTCCGAAAATTTGGCGTTGATTGATGCAGTCACTCTTGAGAAAATTTAAAAAAATAGTGTTCAATTCGCTATCAGACACATTCTTCACCGGGCGGAGTGCTGTGGGACCTCGCACAAAAAAGCGAATAGAGAATTGCTTGTACACACTAATATTGATCCGTACTGAAAGTTGTTAAGAAGTGCCTCATATTCAATTAACTCACAGAAATCTGATCCGAACATCAAAGAAAAGTTAAGATCCGATTTAATCATCTCTGCAGATAATAAGCGTTGTTATCTTTTTTCTTCACTATTGCAGTATCATTTAGGAAAATGTAAGGCCAACGAAATTTATAACCTTTTATTTTATTATTTTTGAAATTCCAGATATATTCATTTTGATAATAGAACACCAGCGGCACATACAATCGTATACCTCATACACAATGCACTATCGATGGGTTTTAAAACAAAGTTTGGCATTAATATGCGAAAAATACCAAAAGCAGCGCTGTCATGAAGGATGTGAGTGTCGTGGTGCTGTTACACATGTCCCTTGAGCACATGCAGACTTCCGTCTTCGCTCCTTTGACTGTCATACTACGGCATCCCTGTGAAAAACCTCCCTGCAAAAAGCATAAAATTGAAACATTACTAAAATCGAAACTTAATATAGAGAATAATTTGAATTCGTTTGTGTTCATTGTCAGTGCTATCAGAAAAGATCACCCACGATAAACACGTCGTTATTTTATGAAGTGACGTACGAAACACACCTTGCTAATTAGAGCTTGGGAAACTGGGTAACTCAATTCGTTGCTGCACATCTTCTCTATTTTTTTAGCATATTTTGAAGAGAATGTCGTCTGCAAGGCAACATTTTGAACTGAATTTTACAACAACAAACCTGTTTCACACAGTACTTCCCACCTAATTTACATTCGTGTTTTTCGTACTTCTGCTTACCTTTCGAAGACTCTGAAGTAAGCATAATACGGAAAAGTAAGTTTAATTTCTTGTTTTAGACATTTAGTGGTAAATAATACATTCATGAATTAAGAATTTCTTTAAAATATTTTTGTCTATTGTATTTTATGATTTCATTACTAAGATAAGCTTCATACCACCATAACATTTCAGTGCGCCAATCACGATAAATTCGAGAATAGCTAAGCATATCAACTTCCGGAACATCGCAATAGACATCGCGTATTCATCACTGTCGGCTCTTATAAGGATATTTTCTCTGGAAAAAATGATGCAATACTGACACGTCATGAAAAACCTTTTCATGTTTTTATACTTCAAAGGTCAAGTGCTTATAATGTTTGACACAAACCTTCTTTTTTATTACCCAAGTTTACGATTTTTTTTAAAGTAAAATTATTTTATGTTGTTGTTTTTTATTGTTTTGAAAGTATAATTTATAACATTTGAGTGGGAGAATAATTTATAACGGTGCGATTGGAGAGAAATTGATAATGGTGCTCTAAAAACAAAGAGAAACGTATATAAAATAGAAAAAAAATGAAATGACTATTTTTTTCTTTCTGCAATGGTCCCATTTGTTTGGCTCAAAAATTGTGTGTTTATATGGATTTTTGATCTTCTTTTCATATCGCATGGTTTGCTTTCTTGTATCTCAGCATCTGCAATTGCTCGGCCGCAAGTTTCGGCGTACATGAATATATAAATGATAAAACAAATAGTTTCCACCATGATTTTTCTTAGACAGACGACGTAAACAGAAAGAAGCTGAAAATCAATCAGCCAGAACCATGGTAGAGACCTTTATTCATTTGAAAGCACAATCAAGTTTTCACTTTTAAAGAGACATGGAAGCGATAGATTTTTGGAACCGAATATGACAATACTCAAAAAATACGTTTCTTCGACGATTATAAAGATAATAGCGTTTGAAATAAGTTTTTTTTAAATTTCTGCAGCTAGAAATATTTGTTCCGGGAATACTTCGATGCCGATTGCCTTTTTACTATGAGAAAAACGCAGTAAGACTGCGCCTTGGCGAGGAAATGAAAAATTGGATATCTCACGAAGTATACATTACCAGCCGGGCAACACGCCGCTTCGCGGCGCTTCGCCCGACTGGCGCTCCGAAGCGGCATACGCTAATGAGTTTTTTTTTTAAAAAAATCGCATAGAAGCCTCTACAGTTTTGGTGACGTACACGCCGTCGACTGCATCGCCTCGACGTACACGCCGTCGACTGCATCGCCTCGACGTACACGCCGTCGACTGCATCGCCTCCCCCACAGTATCACCTTCTCTCCTCTCCACCTCCCTTCCCCACCTCATCCCCTTCGCATTGCACAAACCCCGAACCCACAACGAACAGACCTCTGTATGAGGAGTCCCACCCATTCTGAACAATAAGATTGATCGTTCTTTGGAGTGGCTCGCAGACGTTTAGCGATTTATATAATATATACATTACTGTGCGATCTGATTTTAGTTTTTATCCTATTTAGGCGATTAAAGGAGCCGGTTCACGAGTACGGTAGCAGTTTGAATTCGCGGGCTACTCTGATATGCAATTTAGGTCTTACCGCTCATCTTTTCTGGTCGTTCTTTTTGTTGAAATAATCGGAATAATGTGAATGTGATAAATCGTTTCAACAATGAAACAAAGCTCCACCTCATCTTATTCAGCTAAAACAAGCGATTTTGTAAAAAGCGCATCGCTCTTTGCACCTTCAGTACTTAGCGGAGAGTGAATGAAATCGCATAAGATTCAGAATACCCGATCAGGATGATTAGATCTAATGAATGACGTAAAGAACTTATAGTTGGTACGGCTGGTTTCAGACACCGTGACACACGGTGCGTGACACACTGTCGGGAGACTTACGGCAACGAACATTAGAGACTCAAACATATTCCTAATTCTGGCTTCCACCTGTACTTATGATCGTAGATAAATACTTTTTTCCTTTTTACGTTGCGTTACATGCGACATACGAATTAAATATAAGAAAGCAATTTCATTATACGACAAATGTAGGTGTAGTATTTAAATGCATTCTTTCTTTATTCGTCATCAGCAATCATAACGTTGCTTACCTAAAATACGCTTATTCATGTTTTTTCATGGGCATTTATGTTTCAGCAAAAAAGGTGGATGTTTTCCAAGAAAAATAAGAAGATTATCAACATGTTTTTTCACGAACTTTTTGATTCAGACCTACTAGATACGTCCCCTGCAAATTCGCCGTAAAAAAGTAGCACGCCATTTAAATAGTATTAAATCTTGTAACACATGAGATGTTCTTTTATATATCACTGTAAATCGTGTGAAAGAAGAAAATCAGCTCTCTTTTTTTCTAGAGGTTCAAACGACAAACGCAAGTATAATAACAAGGAACGCTACAGCAAGCGATCCAGCTGATCCGGTGCCATTGCACTTATCCTTCGAACAATAGCAAGTCTCGGTTGTACTAAATAAAGCAGTCGTGTTGTGGCATCCCTCTCTACTGATTAACTGAAAATGCAAAAATAAAGGAAATTAAGAGAAAGTTCTTGAGAAGTTTTCCTGTAACTCGAATGCTACTTCTTGTATGGCAAATAAATTATTGCATTTGCTTCTCATGCATCAGGTGAAGATAATTCTCATACAGGTATATTCCGGTTATCATATAAATTCGCTATTTCTCTATTTGGTTCTCGTGTCATCGGATATCAAACAACAATTGTCAATTATAGCATGATCAGGTCGGTCTCCATTGCACTTATTCATTCACTTACAGAAGAAACTACATCGAAGGGGCCGCACCTTCTGGTCACTTTCACAGTTTCAAGCAACGAGAATACTGTCTGAAAGGGTTGAGACAAACTTATATATCATTTCTTGCCATTCATATTTCCGTACCATATGATAAGCATCTATTGAAGTCTCCAACAATATGTGGAACTTCCAAACTTGTGGAATGATAAAACAAACTATGATCTTCAATTTCGTGCTCAGTTATAAGCAAAACCTTACTGAAGATTGTGATAGCAAGAAGATCTTATTTTTACGACACGTTTTAAATCACAAACCTCTTTCACGCAGTAGGTGGTAAATGGTGGGCATTCCTTTTTGTCGAATTTCTGTTGGCCGATGAGTGTGTGCACTCCGGGTTTCGCCTCTTAAATGATCCTTCCAACCATCCATTCATTTCAAGAGATAACCAATTAAGAGCGTTTGAGTGTTTGTGATAGACAAGAGAGGAATGAAGAGACGCAGACAGCGAAAGAAATCTTTACACAGCTTTTTCTCAGAAACGGAAACGCTAAAACTAAAAAAGAGAGCATGAGACTTCGGACATCGAGAGCTATCTAATAACTGGAGGGGCTCTTTGAAGAATCGGTTTTTATTGAATTTATGTACGTTTGAGTTTACATTTCTTTCGATTTTCTCTTTTATTTTTATCTAGCAAAAAGTTACATATATATAAAAATAACTATCATTTCAAATTTTACAGACTTTTCATTTCTAGGCATTTTACAAAATTTGGTATTGTTGACGGTTCCTTTTTAACATAAAATCATTCCCAGATCATCTGCTGTCAAAAGATGATAATAAATTATTTAATTAAGGGTGTGCTTGTAGCTCCGCCTAAGCAATTATCACTAATTATGTGTTACGCTTGCGATATTCGCTTCAAATACCGCAAACATATGATGAAAAGTAGAGATGTGCAAACGCACGTGTCGCATAGTGCAACATTCGCACTCTCATTCCCTGTGCGATGGGGTCACCTCGAACGTGCTACTCTCATCCCTCATAATTCTAATCAAGTCGCACGTGCACACCTCTATTGAAAAGCTATCCAATGATGTCAGGAACATTGAAAGCTATCCAATGATGTCAAAAAATGCATATGTCAAATAGATATTGCCTGGAGGGGCCTTTAAATTTGAAGCCGTAAAAAACCCCATTGTAATTAAATGAATCAGGACTGAGTCATGCGCGGTCCAATGAAATTACAAATACAACGTCTAAAGCAGAAGCTAAGTGCCCTTATCAGCATGAACTAAACAATGACAGGAGTAGGTTGTGGAACCCTTTAAAGACGTACCTCCGATACTGCAATGTAGGGCGTCTATTGCCATGACTTGAAGAACAATCAGGCATATCAACTGCCGAAGCATTTCGATTAACAAATTTTGAAGGAAAAAAATCGATTCATATATGGGCACATTGAATGAATCATGAAACACGCGTTTGAGATGAATCAGGTTCCTGTTTTACATGATTCAAAAATAAAATGTTTGCCGATTCATCACTTTTCTTTTTCATTCATTCATTCATTCTTTATTTTTCATCACGCAGAGAAAATGATATGACTTGAGGGAATAACATGGTAGATGAAATGTCCGTCGCATCGCGAATCGGGTTGGTTTGGGCAAAGGGTCAAAGTCGAACAAGAGTGGGCTGGGAGAGGGTACGAATAAGAGTTTTTTGAATGTTGCTCATCGATTAGTTATGTATGGTATATCTTTTTTCTACTTTTAGGTGAATTTTCAAGAGATGCCATGGAAGCCAAAAAAGATTGCCTTTCATATGAAAGTGTTTCACCTAAAAACCAAAGCCACAATAATATATAATTTGCAAGATATTCAGTTTTCAATTTCCTAGCCAGGGCCCAATCTTACTGCGTCCAGCGCATAGTAACAAAGCAAATGGCATCGTGGTATTCCCGGAACAAATAAATATATTTTATGAGTATTGTTATGTTTGGTTTCAACAAATCTAAAGCAAAATTTGCTGATACTGTCATTAAAGGGCCCATCCAGGCAGTACGTTCCGCCAGTCCGAATTACGCCCAATTGCGACTGTGTCTGCGTCTCTACAATTCCCATGCTCTCGCACCTCCCCTCTCTCCTTTTGTAAACATGATCTACGTAAACGTGGAGCGTAACATAGTGTCCAGGTACATCATTTGATTGAAACTTATTCTCGATTCCTCTCTTGTCTCTCACAATCAATCAACCGCTCTTAATTGGTTATCTCTTGAAATGAAGGATGGTTGGAGAGACCCTTTAACGTGATTTAGTATGACACAGCAGTCATCTGGCCTATTCAGAGTGAAATATCCCCACGGCATAACGTGGCACAATATCCCTCCGGAATTCAGGACAGGTGTGGCGAAAAGTCCCCAGCCGGCCAGGGAAATTGAGATTATTCAGAGATCCCTCTCCTCAAAGTAACGCAATCCCTCCACGACCTTGTCAGGTGTTCGGCCATCACTCATATTGCCATCGTGTTTATTCGTTCGACACACGCGAAATGCGACCGGGACGCGCCTTGTGACTTGATCTTTTGCCACTTTTCACGACTCAAAGTCCAGAGTCGGGTGAGGCGTAAATGCTTTGGCGAAATCGGCTTTCAAATACATACTTCATCAGACCGTGACCGATTTCGCGAAAAGAATGCGTACGTACGTATGACTGGGGAGAGCTAAGGCACAATACGGAAAACGGTTATTAGCACACTGATCGGAGAATGCGGGCGTAGACCCGAATGCGAGATGCGAATACTGAAGAGTGAAAGGGAGAGGCACTGATGAGTCTTGGCGAGGGACAGATGATTTCGCTGATTACAACAATTGGTCGGGGAACTCACAACTGGCTACAGCTCTAATGCGCACTAAAGAAACTCAGGCGGTGACTGTACAATACAATAATCGTGATTAGCATTGAGAGGGATGTCGCGTGCTTATCGCATCAGCCACCGAATGACTGCGAGTGAGTGATAAGCAGAGACAACCCGTACGCGGAAAGCTACGAAATGTTGGAGGATTTGAGAGACGGGGCTAGATATTCAGGGGGTCACCTCATAGAGGAACAACCTGATACTAGGGCGAGGAGATATATCACTTGTACGAGATGGGCTTATGAAACGGTATGGGAATCAGACGCGGTTGCTGCTCTTCCGGACGAGCTTCTTCCTGGCCGTTTCGTTGGCGGCAAAGCGAACCGTCGGCCTGCAAGTGGTACGATTATGACGAACATGAGTAGGTTCAGTAAATGTAGTTCTATAGTAGGCACTTATTGGTGGCAATAACTGATATAACTAGTTAATGGGTTTTTAGAGATGTGCGTGCGAGTTCTTTTTCTCAATACGTTTCAATAAGATGCGTCGCGGTTATGAATGAAGTGTGAAACATAAGCATCAAAAGAACTCTCATGCACAACTAGTTTTTTTTGTCAAGATGAGGGCGGGGTGAAGCGTATTTGGACACGACTCCGTGCCTTTGTTGTATAGTGGGTACTTTTGTTCAATAGTAACTGCCATAACTAGTTTAAGAGATCATAGCTTACTTGGGAGAGGCGGGCCTCGATAGGGAAGTGGACGCCGTGGCCAGCGAGGACTTCCTGCTCGTGGGTCGGGAGCTGTTCTGGAACGAGATAAGTGAGGAAAACGAAAGATACAGGAAACATAGATAAGACCATAGAATCACGGAAGCAGTCCATCTCAAGCCTGTTTGCATTTATGAAGAATGTTGGCTGCCTACCCGGGAGGTGGGAGCGGAAGACGAGGTGGAGGACTTGGCGGGGCCCTCTACGACGATTTTCGGTAGACGCGGGACCGGGAGGGGAGAGGCCGAGGGCGAGAGGGAGGGCAGCTGAAGAGAAGAGTTGATGGAACAATGAGCAACCATCATTTCAATAGGAAAATAGCAGCATAACACCGAACAGACTAATAGTTGCAGGTATCATTTACACTATGTTCAAGACTGATTTAGGATATTATGAAAATTAAGAATAGCTACCTCGTTGTCGACGGCGACGGCGAGCCTCTGGATGGCCTCCGTCACGACTTCCGTAGAGGAGTGCGGCCTGAAATCCCATTATTTTAGGAATATAAATTTTCTATTTTTTTTTCAAAATATAACTGAACTCCTCTTTCCCTGGTACAAATCAGTTCCCAAGCTTCCCCCCAACCTTTGCTCTGCCCAAAAGTTTGCACGACTCTACGGCCCGGTTAACAATCGTACTAGTCCGCGTTATCTCCCGTCCAAATGCTCCCCAATCGTTTCTCTCCTAATGACATCTCCGCTCTTTGACTAATCGTTAAGGATATCCGAGGACAAGGGGTGTGTAATCTCTCTCGATCACTCGTGCAAAACAGCGGGGCGGCTCAAGCGTGACTCCTAGCTATACACAGCCGCTTGCCGCGAGAAGTGGGCTAACCCTATTTACCTCAACAAGCTCGGCAAGCGGGGCTAAGACAACGTAAGCACCTGCCAAGAATAGCTCGCTTCTATACTAGTACAACTGTTACTGTTGATCTATCTAGCAGTAAGAACGCAAAGAGTATGTGTTGACCTATTATGAAGGCCATTAGACTTAAGCATTACCGAAACGTTAAAGAAATTCTCCAATAACCCACCTCTCCTCGCCCTCCTCTCCCTCGTCCTTTCTCGTTGGCGAGTGATCCGTAATCGTCGACCGTCGGGACCTGCCATATAGCAACTATTTAGCTATTTTCCGATATTATATAGTTTTTAGGTCCCTAGCTAGGCAGAGCAATGGGAAACAGCGGATAAAGCTATCCAAGCAAATATTGCGGGTCATAAATACGGTCGTAAGGTTTTCTTACCGGAACGAGGACCGCGAACTGCACGTCGACCTCCGCCTACTGTAGAACTGGTCGATGACGTGGTTCTCCAGGCGCACGATCTAAAAGGGGTTACGGTATTATTGTTGGCAGAGTCCCGACGAGCTATTGGTGTTCGTATCGCAAAAGTGCGGTTAATGAAAACTTTGCAAATATTATTTGGCATCTTTCAATACAGATATTATTTAGCATCATGGAGAGTAGCTAACGCACCCTTTTATGGTTGTCCTAGGGGAATTTGGTTATGCGAGTAAATAATAATAAAAAAGATGACTACCTTGTCGATGGAGTGCGCGTACTGCACCTGATCGAGGACCTTGAAGTCGAAGTTGGTCGCGTCCTTGAGCTCGTTGCGGAACAGCGAGATCGTCGGGTCCTTCTGAACATTGCACTTTAGTTGAAGTAAAGATTGCGACGAAATTACGACGAAATACCCATCAATGTGGCTGTGTTTATGGGTACTACTTTTCGTGATGTAATTCATACATTGACCAAATAGTGACGAAATGCTTACCGAGACGTTTCCGAACCGCACGCACAGCATGGCAAAGTCGTAGAAGACGTGCAGGCGACTGGGGTGGATGGGCCGGCGCCAGATTCGCCTGCCCATCACGAAGATCTCCGCGTACTCACGCTTGACCTGAATCAATAAAATAGCTATAAAGAATAATATTATACACCAATCTCTTTTATCCTGTCCTGATAGATAGATAGATAGTTTATGCGTATCACAAGGAAGTGCGAATAGTGAAAAAAAAAGAAAAATGGAGATGAAAATATATGACACATTGGAAACAGGGAAGAATGGAAAAACGAAAAACGAATATGGCCTCTTAAGAATGACTACGGTGCGATTGATTGCTAACCAACACGTACCTCTTCCCAGACCCGAACTCGCTCCTCCTGCTCGGCCAAGAGCGGAGCAAGGCGGTAGTAGCACGCGTAGATGGCCGAGGCGTACCTGGAATTTTGTTGAAATTATAGTTAAACAATATTTAGACAGCTAAGTCCATGACTAGCTCACCATGCCAGGTAGCAGTACTTCTTCGGAATGGCGTTAAGCCGTTCGAGCCACTCGTAGCACAGCTGCTTCCGCTCCTCCGGCTCGCCCTCCTCGGGGTCGCCATACTGAACGAATCACTCTGTGTGTATTTAGAGCCGATGGAGACCGTTTGCTCAACTGTTCAACGAATCTTCCGCTGTGCAAGCGAATGAAGAGTTTCGATATTCCGGATAAAGCCACTAGCCGAAAGGCACAAATGCGCAAGAACGTCTGCTCTGAGTGAATTTCAGAAGCTACGAGTATTCGAGGCGACGATTTACAGAGATGCTGCCTACTAGAGTGCACGCAGGCCGTGTTGACAGCGTTGTCTCACATGTCAGGTGGACTCATAAAACACGGGCTGTCAACAGTTCTGCTTTATGACGCGACAGACTACAAAATAGCGATGTAATGAAGAAGACGCGATTGTGTTTAGCGAGTGCTAATCTCTCAACTAGCAGTGACTCCGGAAGGAAGAAGACGCTCCTCTATAAACTGAGACGAGCCATGTTTCAGCGGATGACGCGCTCGGTCGGGCAAGAGGTCACACAGAGTTTATACTAGACTCACTGAGGCCTGCAGCTTAGACGGGAAGTAGGTACTATGTCACAGACTAGCATTTAACCAAATTTCAGAGACTACGAGTTCGGGTCACTGTGGATTTCAGATCGAGCAGAGATCGAGGAATGACGACAAATACTCGCTTAGTTCTCCAAAACCAATGTCATATGATGCACGGCGAGAATGTTGCAAGGCCATACCTGGAATCGGAACAGGTCGTTGGCCGTCCAGTCCTCGCCCTTCTTCCGCAGCCTTTCCAGTTCATTGGTCGGCTTGCGGTGCAGCTTCGAGTTGACCACTCGTCTCAGGGGACGATCTGCAAGGCAAGCATTCAGCTAGGCTTTTTGGAGTTGTGAATTGCTTGAACTACTGATCGAACTGACTTTTCTTACTTTCTCTCCTATCTTCTCTTACGCTATGCAAATTAAGCTCATGGTGAATAAAACGAAGCTGCCCCTGGACATATGCGTAATGGACAGGTGAGGTGGCTTACCAACAAACAACTCGACAATGGAGTGAAAGACGGAGCGCACCATCTCTCTCACAGGTAGCGGTGGTGTATGAGCGCAAGGCTGGGCAGGGGGGGCCGCCCTTGCGAAGCTCCGCCCTCTTGCTATACGCTTCCTTCCTCTAGACTGCTCTCTCTCTCCTCCCTCTCGCCCTCTCCAACATGTGCGCTTCCCCTAGCCCAGTATCCGCGTGACGTCACAACCTTAGTCAGCAGCCCTCCACTTTTCTCGAAGGCGCGCAAAGTCTGGAATTGGAAGGAACAAAGGCCGTCGTCTTCGTTTACACTTCCTTTTGAGGTCTGCCGTGTCTGTCTCGCCTGGGAAACAGTTGATTGCATTTGAATGGATCCGGAAGAGGGTCGCCAAGCAAAGAACAGAATTCAGTGATTGACAACCCCGCGAAGACAATGCCGAAATTAAATAGCGAACAATAAGGAAGGAGAGCGCGGATAAGGAAGTGGCTATATCTCATGGGGGAGATTTACGGCCCGCCGTATGCCAGGTTTCATGCAAGCTATAGAGGGAAAAGTGGTTCCAGAAGGGATTGAAGGGCCCCTCCAGGCAATATCTAAAATATACATTTTTTGACATCATTGGATAGCTCTCAATGTCCTGAGTCTCATACTCTCTCCTTTTTTTGTTGAAACTTCGCCGTTGCTAAGAAAACGCTGTGCAAAGATATCTCTCGCCGTCTGCGTCTCTTCATTCCTCTCTTGTCTCTCACAATCAATCAACCGCTCTTAATTGGTTATCTCTAGGAATGAACAAGATGGTTGGAGGGACCCTTTGAGGCTAGGGAAGGCAAGATTGCAAGCTATACAAACATATCTTTACTCAGATAAAGTTGAGTGCTTAGTCAGCCTACTAGGACGGTATGGAGGTGCTCCAATGACGAATGCAATCAGGTCGCACAGTGTTCTGGCAACAGTCAAAATGTTAAGCGAACGATATGCAGAAAAATAACGCTGCTTTCGGTCGGAACTCTTGCACGGAAAACACCGTATCCTAAGCATTTTGGCTCGTTCGCTTAACATTTAGAACATTGTGGTCGCTGAGTGCCCTACGTAGAGACCTCCCCTGGAGCAACAGCGGTTGCAAACTAAGTGTGTTTCCTAATAGAGCCCCGCACTGAATGAATACCGCCTACGTGCTGAGTCATAGCAATCTCTGTTCTCTTCGTCTCCAGGATACTACAACCTCACGATGACACCATCAAGGCTCGTACCTATGATCGTACCTTAAAATATAAGCAACGGTTACAGCTTCCATACCAAACCATGCGATAAACAGCGGCTGAACCATTCAATTCGACGGCCCCGTCGCTGACTCATCGAATACTGTGTTGTCTATTCTCAGGCTCCGTCGAAATGGTCTCGCCGTGTTCTCAGCACATGTTGCCCCCCGCGGAACCCTGACTCACTAAGTGTCCCGGCCTCGTGTGAAACCGAAACATAAACGCAACTCGGGCGGAAATCCTCCCCGTAGATCGTTCCTGTTAGCGTGACAACGTGCGACCAAAGTCTTTTCAAAACACTAATCTTTGCGTGCCATAAGCGCTTCGTCCGATACTCAAACTACGAATGTGAGCGGTCAGATCTATCCTTCTCAAACAACTGCTGACGGCACCGACTATGCACTGGAACTCAAGAACTTCAGTAATGCGCCCTGACAGATCTGACGGCAGTGTTCTCAAAACAACGCGCTGTGTCTTCATCATCGCTGAACGTTCGCAGAAGTTCTTCTTCCCCCCCTAAGTCTATTTGCCAAACCTCTCGGAGGGTCGACGTCTACCCTCCTATATCCCCTCATCCTCCTTTATCCAGTCCGCTTTCTCTCACAAATTGTTCCCTCGTCATCTCCAATTTCAGGTCCGTCATGCCTCTAGGCCAAATCGAATGAACGACTGAACTACTCCGCACTCTTTGTCCCCCGATTGAGTCAATTCGATCGGATTGGGCCTTGCAAGAAGCTGCAAACGACTCGAGTCGACAGAATAAGAACTATACCAAGGAAAATAGCTCAATGTACAGAAACGGAGGAACAGATGTATCGAATCCAGATATTGAAGACGTGTTGTGTACGTGTTGTGATATGTCGCATATCTTCAAAATCTGCTTTCCGGTCTCAAAATGCAAATCTACGTAATCCGGAACTGACCCCCTACTCTATGCGATCTCTTCGCGACGTCACACCATTTCGTGTAGTATGACGAAAAGCGCTACGCGCGCGTATTTACTCGTTTCACACTCTAGATATTTTTAGCACCCTCGCCATAATTTCATCACAAACTTGCAGTGCAGGGCGGTTGCAGTATAACCGAATTCGCATGATATAGGGAAGAGGGTCGCTTCTCAAAAGACATATGTCAGAAGGAGGGATTGCAGGAGCAATAACATTAGTCCACAACAGCCATGTCGTGAGTGACCTTAATTGGACTCTGATATTCCTACTCGCAGCCACTACGGTAGCAGCGGTCCCAACGAAATTTGCTACTCGTCTAATAATTACCGACATATAGCTCCACATGATACATAGTGGAATAAACCGAACCGTCAGTTTCTTTCGTTCCAAAGTGAGTCTAATTCTCTCTCGCCTTATATTCGGAATGATTTTCCGACGGATCTTTTCAATCCACTATAGCTCCCCGCAGAGCATACGTATGCAAACTGGAAGTGTTATTCCGCCTCAGTTCGAAGAAGCGACTATTAGTTACGCCTAATCGGGACACTACGAGTGTTCCTCCCCCACGCAATAAGCAGGATCATGTTTTTCTCTTCATTCTTGAGATACATATATTTCTGGATAGTTCGGTAAGTGTTTATTCTTTGTGCTCTCCTCCATGCCCGAG
The DNA here is from genome assembly GCA_900490955.1 of Micoletzkya japonica. NCBI lineage: Eukaryota > Metazoa > Nematoda > Chromadorea > Rhabditida > Diplogasteridae > Micoletzkya > Micoletzkya japonica. Next base: position 167,946 of record LS835609.1, read on the forward strand.
GGTCAAGTTTTCCACTCCACAGGTAAGTTGGTCGTTGTCCGTGCCCTTCATCAGTATGCAATAACGCCGACGTCGACCTCGTCACCAGTCATGCGCCCCTTCCCCTTTTTCCTTTCTCTCGTTCCTTCTCTCATCCTATATTCACTTCCGTCTCTCTCTTGTCTAGAGAACATCTCACACGTATCCTTCGAGTGTTGTGGCTATTTACACCACAACTCTTCGAGAAAGTATATACGCGAGGTTGACCTCTTCGTGGACCCCCCCCCCCTACGACGGAAGAAAAGGAACATATTCGCTGTTAAATTTGCTGAAAGCGAACTATACTGAATTGCTGGACTCTACAGCATTTCTGGATATGACTTATTGGCAGAGCTGTGCCTGATATGTTTTGGTACTAAGCGCCTCTTAGCGACCGGCTATCGTGATAGGCTTACGGGTAGGTAAGTGCTACAGCCAGCAAGAATACGAAGCCGCGGCTATCCCAACACAAGAGTGACCAGTAGTATTCCCACTTGGTGTAATACTACTACTCTCCGGTGTTGTAAGATGTCTACATTTTCGTCGAACGCAGCCTATTCTACTTTACTTTCCTCAAATAGGACGTGCGGTTATAGGTCGGGTTGCAGGCGGGGAGCAAAAGGGCTGAAAGGAGAGATGCCGATGCCATGTTCGAACAAGTGGGAGGTTAGGAAGGGGAGGGGGGTCGATTTCACAGTGATCGGGTTCGGATGGCAGTTGTTTGGAGATGTAGGGAGGGGAGAAGGAGAGGAGGCTGAGGGAGAGATCCAAGGATCGGGAGGGAAAAGCTAAAAATACGCCGGCGGAACAGCTGTAAGAAGGGGAGAGGAGCGGAAAACGACGATGCACTTTGAAGAGGGGGGAATGGATGGATGGGTGAGGAGGCATGAGTACGGCTGGACTTTAGACTCCCCAGGGGATATCACTTGATATGTGGACATAACTGAACAACAACACCTATTACTTCGACGAAACTCCCATTTTCTGACTAGATTTCTATGATTAGGAAAGTTTTCGGCAAGCTGCATCAAAGGCTTTGTATACAAGCTGGCGGACATTTCGCTATCAATATTGGCTCAGTCGCCGATGATGACGCAGTGGGGGATGAGTCACCGGGAGAAGGGGGGGGGGGCAGATGTATTCCCGAGAGGGAACAGGCTCGCGAGTTGTTACTCGATCATACGCTAGTGTGTTGCGACATACGCCAACATCACTCATAGATATTGAGTAATACTCATTTTCTCTACTACATATATACGCACAAACGTCGATAATCTTAATTTCCTTGAAGCACGGTACCAAATATCACTGTTCCAGGGCATTGATGTGTCGCCCCGGTATCTTCTGCTTTGTAGGCGTTTTGGTGGCTATCTTTACTCTGTCAGGAAGGACACTTTCAGCCGCGCATGTGACCCTAATGCGAGCAGGCCCACAGGGGAGTCTCAGTACAACTTGTGACATACGGGGAACGCCCGCATTTTCTTTGCCGGAGGGGGTGGAGGCGGTCTCCGGGGACAACCGCAGCGGAAGCGAACAGAGATAAATCGGGATAAAAGCGGGGGGTTGCAAAAAGCCCGTAAAGATAAGATTACGGCTGAGAAAAAATATGGCGAGTCAGTTGTCTCATTCCTATGTCTGACGAGAGAGCTAAACGGTGTGCAAAAACGTAGGAAACTGACGGAACTTCTTCCGTCGGTACTAGATATGGTTGAGGAAAACGTTACGTCAGTCGTGTCATTCCTACTTCCGGGGAGAGAGCGAAGCGGTATGAAGAGAGTCCAGACAAAGTAGGAATGAGTTTACTGACGGAACATTTTCATCAACAATCTATTCGGAGTGGGCTATGAGTGATGCACGCCTGGTAAAATGGTCATGGTATACATAGGCACGGCTCGGTCACAGTCTCGGTAATAGGTACACCATCTACGCGTCTGTTTATCTCTCTACCGATCGGTAAAAAGGTAATACCCAAGCTGCTTGAGCACTACACACAGTGTTTGACGCTCTCACGGTCACGGTTTCGACCAAGTCACAAATAAGCAAATCTCACTTCAGCTGCTCTTCTAAGACGAGAAAGAACTCTCTCGAAGAAACTGAAGATAATCAAAATATCTTACCAGGAGGCGGCTTCAACCGCGCCTGACTTCTTCTTCGCTCGAAATCCGTATCCTGGTCGACGAGGTACTTCTTGATGTTCATCACGAAACGCTGGAAAACACACTTTTCCGTCTTCGAGAAACGTGAAAACCGTGTTCTCTGCTCCGATTTCCTAATTCATTAACGGTCTTCGTGTCGGAAATGAGATGAATGGGGCGATGTGCGGGCTAGACACAATAAGCAATTATTTGACTACGTAACGGCACGGGAAAGGGGAGAGTAGTCCCGAGTACTGGGGATCGCTCGTTATTTCTCATGAGAAGGGTCGTATTTATAGCCGGCCCTCTTCTAGGGGTGGTCAACAAGGACGTTTAGGGGTATGGCTTCTGACGGGAGTTTATGGATAGGAGAATGGACTTCATGTATGATATTATATGACCACAGAGTGAAACCATAGACAGTTTACGCATCGGAAAATTCAAATACGGTTTTACCCGAAGAGTAATTTCAGTGGGCATTTCCAGTTTCGAATACTTACTCGATAGGTAGAGAAGAAGGACAGGACGAGCTCGGATTTGGCGCTTTTCAGACGCGACACGAACGTTGAGCGTTTCTTCGTGACGCGCATCTGAAACAGGATTCTCTTTTTGAGTCTTTTCCTCGGTTATGTTTCACGCTTCTATTAATACCGGTACATGCCTGCAGAACGTAAACACTGAAACATATTTGCGGAAAAGGCTCAAAAATAGAGCCCCTGCAACTGACAGCGGAGATTGGCCAACTTTCGGCTATTTTCGGCAGGTATTTATGCTGTCACCGACAGATGCGCCCAGAAATAGCAGAAATGAGGTTGCGCGCGCCGCGCGCAACTTGGGCCAATTATGCAAATGCAGTCAATTCTAAGGGCATTTCAGCGTAATATACGCAGGTACAACCAGGCTAAAGCCAAGGAAACATGAACTACGCAAGAATGTCAAATGGCTGATTATGACATGCTGATCATTTGCGTATCGGCTGACGTATAAAAGTCAACAGAGGGTCTGGAACAACTGCTAGAAAGAGAGATATTTCCTAATCACTGATGTGTTGCATCCTAGGGCCCTCTGTTCCTGAACCAAATCGATTGCGAAATACGCCGAGCGAGAAATCGCTGCAGAAACTCCAGACAACAAGTTTGCGGAAAACCCGGTTTAGAGTAGAGATATTACTGAGCTACGGGGACAAAGCGAAACGGGGACTAGCATAGCACTAGGCGCACAAAGCCAATACACTTATGCCAAATAGCGTTATGCCTATGGAAACTGAGGGAGTCTTCCCGTTGTTCTTTTCCTCTCACTCTCTTCTGTTGTTCTCTCTTTCTCCCTCTCCCTCTCCCTCCCTTCATCCCCTTCCGAATCAGCAATTACGAGACCGAGCGCGTATCTACGGCCCATTTCAAACGCGCAAAACGCGCGGGAAAATGCCCATTTGAATGGGCTTTCGGCGGGAAAGTTCTAGAAAGCAATGGGGAAGGGTGAAAAGAGTGAAGGGAGAACAAGACCGCGGGCACACAGCGCTCGGCGAGATAACACTTGCTCTTCTGACCCTCCCTTCATACACCCCATCCCCATTACCTCAAGCTCTTTGCCTACTAGTTTACTCGTTTTGCACGTCTTCGATTTCGTCATTAGCAGTCCGCTACGTCATATTCTAGTATATAAATAGGCCAAAGCTCTTCTATAATTTCTTTCAATGTTTTCCACTAGTTCACACTTTCAGTACTAGCCGAATCCTATTTTACGCCAACCACTGTATAAAAGGAAACATATAAAAACAGACAGATTTTTTCCGGTGATTTGAAATTTTGAAGTAAAAATGAGTAGATCAGAAAGGCTCACCTTATTTCCGAAATCCACCGGCGACACGGACATTATGGCCTGCTCTGCATACAAATCTGCAAAGGCCGGAGGGAGAGCCGGGAATTCCGGAAAACGGAGGCCAATCTATTTGCCGGATATAGATAGGCCGATTCGCGGAAGAACCCGACGGGTTCAGGTCTAAGAAGAGATGCTGCTCGAAAGACGAGTCCTAAGTGGATTGAGGCAGACTGGAGGAAAGGCAAGGAAAGAAGAGGGGAAGTTCTGCACGTAGGTAGACTATGATCGCGAAAGGGAAGAGTGGAGTGAGTGGAGTTTGCGAGTACACTAATTCACGGTCAACATAGATATTACGTTGATGTCGGGATCGAAAAAGTTGAAACACTACAACAAAATGACTTCGATTTAATGAACGGGAAACAGATCAAGTTTTCGGTTTTGTTTTGTCCATTTATAAACGGCTGTTGTCTATGAAACGTAACCATGAAAACGTTCCGCTTCCCGCTTCCTATTACGTTCGTTTCAGTGGTTCCAGAAAGGGTTCAAAGTTGCGCTGCCTTCTGCAGGGTTGGCTCGAGAATAGCTCACTTTCAAGTGCGACTCACGGGTCTGACAATGAAGCCTCAGCAGAGCTAAGACGAGAGGAGAGGAAGGGGATAAGCGAGGGATAATGGCACGAACACGTGAGGGCTGAGCGTTCTGGAAGCGGGAAGAGAGTTCTTTGGCTTGGGAAGATGGATATCTGACTGATGAGGCGAGACTGATGGACACAGAGATGGCCACTTCCGTGATCAGAGAAACTCCGCGACATGACTTCTGACCTCTGAGAACGAAGTCTGACAGGAGACGCTTGACTGACTAAGGGTTTCGAAGCGCTTGAAAGGGATCATTGTTAGTCTAACTCGCTCTTATTCTTAAGCCTTTGTTGTGCGGATCATGTAGTAGTCGGTATTGTTTGAGGGGTTACTACGTATTTTGCTCTGGTTACATCCCCTAACACCCCTCCCCCCCTAACTCTCCTATCTCCCGGGCCATCTCTACTCCGGGGCTGGTAATCGCCGTTGTTTATGCGGGAAAGCGCGCATGCATTTTGATGAATGGTCGTAGTGCGAGGGAATTTGAGGAGAAGGAGAGGGAGTGATACATAGATATAGATATTAGCAAGGAAGCGAACGCTACCAGCGACGAACTGATATGCATAGCGCAGGGAACGACTTCCTTCGGTGCAAATGCCCTAGTTGCCCTGATCTGCGGAAATCCCTCAGTTTCGCAAACCTTAAATGCTCTAAAATGGATACTGCATACTGAATGAGCTAGTTGTCTAAACGATATTTTGAATTGTTTGATATGCTTAAATATGCTTTACTTAACAGGGATTAGCCTTGGTTATTATGGTACACTATAGCGCCGTGAATTCTTTCTCAGCTAGGTTTCCCCCGGCGGAGGTCCTCCAGAAGAGATGAGCATGTCATTTTGGAGGCGCCACTTCCGCTTCAATGAATAGCGACAGACAAAGGACGGAATGGACGGGAAAGTGGAATGAAGAGTCCCTTGAGGGGGGGGGACACGGAAGATTCGTAGGGGAACGAAGATCAGCAGCACATGAGACGAGGAACAAGAGTATGCAAATTAAAGGCCACGACAATTTCAGAGTTTCTTCAAAAATTGATCGGAATCAGTGGTCATATTCAACGAATGCGTCTTGCTTTCTTGGGGTTGGAGAAGAGCCGATGGGAGACGATGGGAGAAACACTTGAGGATTGGATCGATCACTCGCCGATTTATCATAGAGCTATTCGATCGAGTCATATGCATCTTAACAGCATGATTATTGTTGAAAGAGCATCGAAAAATATGCAATATTTGCAAAGAAAAACGCTGGAGTCTACCACAAATCGCATTAGAAGTTTCGTTTCCGCAGAACAAATAGAATAAGCCCTGCGAAAGCCGACTCACATGGTACTGGTTCAAAACCTCGTTTAGCCTCCAGTCATGAGACCCGGAAATAAGGGAGGTTGGGGGACGAACCGGAACTTTGACAATTTTCCGGCCTCCGGAATCTCCGGAATCCGTAAAGTTCAGGCCGAACGGGATCAGAGACGTGAGTGAAATGCCATGGGGCATTGGGGAGAAGGAAGGGGGAGATTGGCGTGAGAGATAAGAGCAATAAACGAAATGAAGGGGAAGAGAAGAGGGGAAGAAGAAGAAGACGAAGAGGAGTTGGAGTAGTAGGAGAGAAGAAGAGGGGAGAATGCCGAGTGGAGAATCAAAGAAATGCAGAACCCGCATTACAACTTCCGAGTGTTCTGAGCTGGCAGCGGGGTTAAATATATCTCACCAACCTCAAAACTCCGGCACGCATACGGCGATCATAATAAGGAAGTCTCAAAATGTTGGCCAGACAGCAGGGCTTGTCATAAATCAGTCGCATCATGTGCGCCCTCGTGTGGCATAAATATTCGGACTTCTCTTCCTCCTTCAAAGCGGCTGATCAGCTTGTCAGGATCGATCCGCATCATCAATCAAAAACGAAAAAAACCAAGACAGAGGTTTTGCGAAATCTCTCATCAAGCTTGCAAACGGTATTTTTCAAAAAAATGGAGTAGGGTTGGAGAGGGGTCGCCCGTGCACAAGGTCTATCTTTTCTCTGAACTCGGACCGATCCTAATTGCATCTCTTAGCAGTTGTCCGATCAAAGGGGCGCGAAATGGGGCACCTCTTCCTTCTCCAATCTCACTTTTTCCCCATTCTATCTCTCACTTACTTCGCACGTGCGTCATTCGGGCACCTAAGTAAACAGGCCCATTAAACACCTAGTGATCGGGAGGAGAATAATGGATGTGGAGGAGGGGGGATGATAAGGGAGGGCGAGGGAAAAGGTGGACAAAGAGTGCAGAGGTCAGGTAGTCTAGAGGAAGCATAGGGGAAGGACAACAGGGCAAGAAGCGTTTGTGGCGGATATCACGGAGCAGTCGAGGCAGACGCGGATCAGAAGAACCCGCACAGAATGCGCAGAATTTTGATAGGTTGAGAGGAGAAGATTGCGAGAGGACGAAGAAAAAGGAGCGCGTCTTACAACGCACTTACTGCTTTTTCGAAGACAATTCTGGGACAATCGCAGATCGTGAGCTACGTGTTATTAAAAAGTTCCGTCAGGAAACTCATTCCTACTGTCACGTGTTATTAAAAAGTTCCGTCAGCAAACTCATTCCTACTGTTATCGGAAATGGTAAAGAGACGGCTGACGGAGCATCATCCTCAGTGATCGTGATTATGCGTGATTATTTTTCTAAAGAAAGGAGGCTATGATCCTCCCTCGCCCCTAGACTCTGCTCGGATCTTTGCCTTGGTCACGCTTCCTCCTCCTTCTCCTCCCCCCTCCTTCTTCTTCTTCTTCCTCTTGGTTCTCTTCTATCGACGACTGCTCTGTGATGCATTGCATGTGGGAGACAGTTGTCGGGACGGGAAGAGAATGGGGGAATAGCGATAAGAGATAGAGGAGGATAAGGTGGGAAGCTTGCTGGCAAGCAGATTATTCATTCTTTTTGTGGAAACTTAAACATTTACAAGACGTCTCGATGGAAAATATGTTTTTCTAATCCCACGGCAACCGTCGATCTTGCTGCAGCTTCAGATAAATTTTTCATATAAGTTTCAAAGAGAACTTTCACAGCAAAGCTGTTAAAACGTAAATTATAACTTATCGGTTTCATATATTACTGTAGATAATCAATATAATGTATAAAAATAATGGAGTACCTCTTCTTCAAAATCTCGCTTCCATTACGCGTCTGCATTAACTCACACAATTTCTAATCATTTGTGTACCATCAGACAACTCAGTCGGAACTTATAGTGACAATTATTTCCTACATCTCTCATTCCGTATGATTAAAGTCGTTGGTTGATCTACATATGATATAGCTCTTCTTGAACCTCAGAAAAGAAGAACTTCTATGTCCTCTTCTTATTCTTCTCTGTCTACTTCTTACTTTCTTCGCCTCAATTTCTAAGTGTTGATCCTTGCTGTGCTTTTGGACTAAAGATCGATGCTGGAGTACCCGAACCCTATCGCTTCCGCCTTGCGCAGTATTTCTGTTTGCTTCTCATAATCAGCAGCATAGATAGATTCTCAAAATCAACTGAGATTTCGGAAAAGAACATTTCTTACAAAGCGGGAAGCAGACACTTTTAGCCGATACTGTCAAATAGTGCTTCCTAGAAGTTGAGAAAAAAAAGCACACCACTTTGGTCCGTTACCCTTTCCCATTCAACTACGATCTTAGCAGCCATCGCGCGATTCGGAAACGTCGGCCACCGGTATGCACGCACCGCACGCAACCATTGTGTGTTTGCGCTTCCGTGTCATTGCTGCGTCTTGCGTCAGTACATACTGTGCTTTGTATACACGGTAAGTAGCACTATGTTTTATTGTGGCCTACTGTACGTTGTACGTTGCTGTTAATGTACGTTGCCTGCCAAAGAACACATAATCGTAACTTTTCAGAGTATTTCCAATACGTGTGATCTCTTACAAAGCTGTTCTCAAACGTAGCACTCGATAACATCAAGGGTAGATACTGTTCTTAAAGTCTAAAGGCTCTTGAAGAGTCCGCGGCAACTGATCAGCCTGTCTCTCCTTGGAACATACCGCACCAAGAAGATAGTACAGTCTCCCTAAGCGTGCGTCACGATATCACGAAAGTTCAGAGCACGCGCTTCGCTCGACATACAAGCCACCTCTCAACTTTTCCGCCGTCCTCATTGACGTCATTTAACCCGCTCTTCGTTTGCTCAACCTCAGCCGCTCTACTCTAGCCCAGTGGTCACAGACCGCTCGTCACTTAGGAAGCGCGAGTAATGAGTGGAGAGGAGAAATGAGTGGAGCGGAGAGACTAGAACACGAACGGGTACTCTGTTGACACGGTAGAATACAAGAGATGAAGAGGCGAGGGGGAGATCAATGGGGCAGGGGAGAGTTGGCTGGGATGCAAACAGTTCAGCATCATGAGGGGATTCCGGAAGTGGCTGGGGTGATATTTATAGATTCTCGGGATAGTTTTATATTTAAGTTAAATTAATTTAATTTACCAACGCTGTAACGCGTAAAGGGCATAGGGATGGGAAGGAAAGGGAATGGAATGTACATAGGTAATTA
>LS835609.1:184311-197920 GCA_900490955.1 Micoletzkya japonica
TGAAGAACTGTCGACCAACGTTGAGGATATTATTGCGGCTGCTCTTCAAGCTGAGTGGAGTAACAAGAGAAGTGAGTGTTTCTATTATCGTTCGCATCGTTACCTGATGAAATATGCAAACGTGCCGTATTGCCAAGGTAATAGAGTAGTTTTCTAGCTTAACCGCGACGCGAGGTACACGCGCGTTGCGAAAACATTTTGCGGGCATTGACCCCTTCCTAGAAGTCCTCAGAGAGTAGGGTTTCCAGCTTATCTAATTCTTTGCAATCATTAAACAACTGAATTCCATTGAACTGGGAATATTACTAATTTTGGAATTATTTGTACTGGTTGTGGTCATCGAGTTCTTGAAACAAAATTAAGACAAAATTATAGAATACGACAATAAGCAATTAGTTAAATAGTTCTACCTTTAAGTCAGTAAAGTCCTCGGCATGGATTGGCTGCTCGCAGGCTGGAGCGAACTAATCCAAGGTCCGTCCTCCTCGCATCGTCCCTCGCTCCGTTCGTCGAGCTAATTTGTTTGATGACGAGTAACGGTATCTTCGGGGGTTAAGTCATGCTTCATGTTTCTCATATGCCTTTCTCGTTGTGGTCACTTTTGCTGTTGTTTTGTTGTTGCTACAGTCTTTTCAGTTTGATTACTGTCTTTTGGATTTGTAGAGCGAATAATAAAATTTGTACAACGATAAAATGGCATTAAGCAAAGAAAAATTGCGGAATGGAAATTCCCTACCCTTATTAAAGGGACATGGAAGTGATTTTCAAGTGAAGCTTATATGAAACATTTTGTCGTAATTAGTATAAAACCAAAAGGAAAAATAATAAAAATTAATACTATTCGAGAAATGATTTTTTTGAAATTTCGCTCAACGACGACGCTACTGTGTTTAGCGAAAGGAATTAAGCCAAAAGCGACATTCCTCTCAACGACGGAAGCCCGGAACGAAAAAATAAAACATGCGATTTTCGAGTTTTTTATCGATTTTTTATTGTCACTATGTTTTTCCTCACATTTTGAAACTTTAGAAGAATTTTCAATTGTAAAACTTTTGGTTACAGGCTGCTTGCTCCCTTTAAGAAACATGTATCATGCGTTGAACCAACATGCATCATGCATGACCAACATGTATCATGCAGATGACCAACCTGTAATACGGTATGCTGGTAGGATGGAATTTCGCATGATACATGTTAGTATGAGAGACCGGAGAGGTTAAAATTAAATAAAGGTCTCCACCGATCAATAAAGTTAAGCCTGCTTCTAACAAGATTGTAAGTAGATTAAGTGAAGCTTTGGATAATAAGCCTACGATTATTTTAAATTTCGCTTTGTACAAAAATAACACATTTTGAACGAACAACAGATTTGATACTATATTTTGTACATTATATATATATTTATTCGTTTACGCAATTATGATTAATAAGAGCTGAAAATAGGGCAAATGTTAGTGTCGTGCATAGGATCAGAAGTCTTGCAGTGTAAGGCTTCGTGGAATCCTACAAGGAAAAAATCAAACCACTAATCATTTTGTATGACGTTCTCCTTTTCCTTCAGCATGAAAGGGGGAAATCGAAAACAACAGGTCATTTGTTTTCTCAACACTTGTATAGATATACTGAGCGAAATTATACGGTTAGCAGTATTATATTAAATAGCATAGTCTTTTTTTATAATTTTACCTCTATGAGGCCTGAACATTCCATCCACTCGAGCCTTCATTCCGTTATGGATATCTCCCGGAAGCCAGACGGCCCTGAAAAGAAAAGATAATTGACAGTTTATAATTAGAGGATACGAATCGTGTACCGTCAAGTTAGTAAATTGTGTGCCGTGTTTGAAACACTTGAAACAAGGCCATATCTCGGCTGGGAAATGTCATACAGAGTTCTGGTCGGAATTTTTGGAATCCTCAGGACGAGATCTATTAGTGTATCAAGTTTGGTAACGATTCCTCAAGTTTAAAGACCTTTAAAACGTAAAAATGTGGCATTGGAGAGGTTCGAAAAGGGATAGCGAGAATTTCTATGATGAAAGCCGTTTTAACCGTTTTAAAGTTGGCTAAGCATCACCAAACTTGATACACAAATAGATCTCGTCCTGAGGATACCAAAAATTCCAACCAGAACTCTGTACGACCTTTCCCAGCCGAGATATGGCCTTGTTTCAAGTGTTTCAAACACGGCCCACAATTTACTATCTTGACGGTACTTTTCGACGATATTTTTTTCGTTGTTTTTGGTGGTCAGAAGCGTCGCGGTTATAAATGACGCGTGAAACATAAGCAACAAAAGTACACGATTCGTATTCTCTATTTATAATTTGTACAATACAAATATCCCAAAATGAGAAATCGCCACTTCTTGAGCTTACAATGACGAACTTCAGTTTTGAGGTTTAGGAATTTTCCTTTATCGCAGGATCGAAATCCTATGCGCCGAACTCCTTTTGCTATTTTTATTATTGACCAGAAAGAAATTCCGCCAGTAAACTCTTTCCTACTTTGCCTGGGCCTTTTCATACCGCTACGCTCTCGTATCGCAAATGGGACTGAGGCGACTGACCGGTCATAGGAAGTGCACAACAGGATGCCTCCCCCGTAGAAGAAGAGCTGCGCGTTGGTCAGGTTGAGGTCAGAGTATGGACGGTCCTGTTAATGACGACTTTACACTGCACCGATATGCCTTTCACCAGTAGGCATAGGGACTGTGGTGTAGACTATACTAGACAGGGGCCAGAGAGGACATAGCTTGAGGGCAGGCCGCCTCCTACCCTCTCCTTTGTGCCAACTGACCTCGGCCATTGATATAGGGCCGGGATTATGGAGAGGGAAGGAGGAGGCCTGTGCAACACACTACTGCGTGATTCTTAGGTTTCAACGCAATTACCGAGCACTCAATCTCGTTGCGTGATTCACATTCAACCAACTGTCTGAGATCTATCGGCCCAAGAAGATGTGTCCTGCCTTGAACTGCTTCCGATGCATCTTCTCGTATGCCCCCCACGCCATCTTCACCCCGAACAGGTCCGGCCCGTCCTCTTCATGTGTCTCCTCACTCTTGCACGTTGCATGCCCGTCGTAGTACGGTCTCTGACCACTACATACTATCGCATTATCTCATTCGATAGCCGCACTCTAGGTTCGGTTCTTTTTCAACAATATGTTTCGTTTAGTGTTGGCAAACCCGATAACGATTCCTCGGGTATTTTCCGCAAGACTGAACGAGAAGGAAAGAAACGAGAATATCGTCGACCTTTATGCATTCAAATACCAGACCCGATATTCTCGCTCATTGCGAGAACCTCGCTATCTCATTCTTACCTCGTATCAGTCGGTCTGTCAATTTTTCCATCATCACTCTCTTGTCTTTTCTAGCAATAATTGAATTAAGCCGCACTTCAACAGGAGAACCACTAGGAATCAATCTCGTTCTGAGCGAGAATCTCGGGTGGAGAATGAGAGACCCGAGAATATCGTTGCACTTTATCTCATTACCTACGAAACTTTTTTTCTCGGGCGAGGTATTGGAGGGGGATCATTACTGACCGAGGTTCTCGTCATCGGGTTTGCCAACACTAGTTTCGTTGTCTTTTGGCAAGACGCGTTGCGGTTACGATTATGAAAGGTTATGATGACGTCGCCTCTACTGATTTCATCAACCAAAAAGAGATGTGGTGACGAAATCTCCGGCCAACCTCCGCGAAGGCCGAGCACACGCGGTCGTAGTAGTCCGCGGAGCAGCGACGCTCGCGGTCGTCCGCGTGTTCCACGACGTATTTGCGCGCGAACTGCGTCTGGTGAAACAGCTCGTGCGCGTATGTGAAACCCAGCGCTCCGTACTGCAATGCAACATCTTCCCTCTTTCTAAAACTTCTATTCGTATTGCACCTTCTTCTCCTCTTCTTTTGCCGACACTTTGCTGTTATAGTGGAGTAAGCCGGTCCGTCCGTTACTTTGATTCCAAAATGAGTCTAATTCTCTCACTTTTGCACACTCTCTCGCCTGATATTCGGAATGATTTTCCGACGGATCTTTTTAATCCACTATACACACGTGTGGTGATAGATTATAAACTATTATTATTAAAATGTGCCCCGTCAGCTCTGAGCGCGACGGTGTACGAAGGGATTGCACGTAGGTAGAGCAGGAAGGAAATTTAACAACGTGAATGAACGACGTCGCCTAGATGTCCGCCGACTCACAAGGATGGAATCGGGCGTATTGTAGGCGGCACGCAGCGAGAAGTAATGGTTGACCAGAACTACGGTAAAGCTGGACAAGGCATTGGGACTGAGGCCCGTGAGCGCGGCGTATGTGGCGGCACTAAAATATTCCATTTCCCCCCGTTTTAATCTGGCTCATTAATCGCCAATTAATGGTGAGCTCCCCATGAGCTCTCCCGTTTCCGCACGCTCTCTCGTCGTAGGTCACCAATTTATCTCAACAGATTCTCTGAACTATGGTAGAGGCCAATTTTGGCAATACCCCGAACGAAAACTTAGTTATTTTAGTTCAGCTTTTCATGCCGAATTCAATTTTGAAATCCGTTTTCAAAAATATGAATCTAAATCACGTTATGTCCAGAACAAATAGACCTTTTTCTTCATTATCTCAGCTGAACAGCTGATATTTTCGAAATCAGTTTTGTTTTTCAAAATTGAATTAGAATTTTAAACTGAACTAGAACAACCAAGTTTTTAAATATAAAATATAAAATTGCTCCTGTTATTCGCATTTCAGGACCGCGAAAAAGGTGCTCATATGGGCCGTTCTCATCAGTAGGTTCTGATCCAGGGTAGTGCCCAAATGTCAGTCATTTTCGGATTTATGCAATAAATAAAACGCGTTCATGGAAAAGCCCGATTTCACGGCCCCTATTCCGAACGCTGTAGTAAGAGAAGCCGGCCCCCCTTGCAAACCGTATCTTCAATTCGCAATACGTTGTTTTCTAGGCACATTCTCGCTCTTTCGTGAGACGATTACTGTTACACAAGCCTAATATAGTGGAATAAAAAGATCCGTCAGTTTATCTTTCCGAATATAAGGCGAGAGAGTGTGCTAAAAGTGAGAGAATTAGAGTCAACTTGGAATGAAAGTAACGGACGGACCGGTTTATTCTACTATATGTATGGTGTATGGTGAGAGTCTAAGTCATCTACCCTGATATAGAGTTCATAATCACGCTCTTGTGGAACTCTTCCTCTGCATTTCGCTTGACCATAAAAAAGCGGACAAGCGGTATCCAATAGAAGACTTCGGTTGCTCTGTAATTGTACATATTCTTGCTAGTAATGAAATGAGAGCGATAGGAGAACCTTTGTGGAATGTTAGAAAATCTGGCGAATTAGCAACCAACTTGAAAATGCTAGCGAATTTCCGTTTGTAGCTTTGTATTGCGAACCGGCGAATGTCTAACGTTATAGGATTTGCGGAAGAGAATGCGACCTGAAAATAAGGCATTATATACTTTTATAAGAGTTATTTTGGATGGTAAGCAAAATAAATTAAGTAAAGCTGCATAGCAACGGGTTACAGGCTTAAAAGTGCGGATTCATGAACAAAAATATCAACACATTCTTTTGATTTAATATTCTTATAGAGATACGCAGTGAAGCAAATTATTATGATATTTTTCCAAAACACAAAAACTGATTTCTTTGCTTTTGAACTTCAATGAGCATTACTTACAAACGTTTCTAGATCTTGGAAGATTAACATTATTATATCCATGTCCACTATTCCGAAGCGAGACGTTCTCTTTCTCCAATAAGTATCATTCTGAAGTTACAATTGAGAACCGTTTTGGCGGCAGCAAATCCAGTATTTATTCTTTTTTCATTTTTGCCATTATGGCTACGCTAATTTTACGGAGTATTCAAGATGTAAACAGGGACTGCTTTCTTATAAATTAAACCTTGAAGGAGAGCATGTATTCATCTCTGATTGCCTTTTCCATTACGTTAATGCGGTTCTTGATTGCGTCCGCGTCAACTTTCGCTGTCTAAAAGATATCTTCTATAAACCTTTCGAAATTAGGTGCAGTTCAAGATAACTGCTAGAGTTAGTTACATAAAGCGGGCTACACAGAACGAACTATCCGCACGGAATGATCTTAGGGGATATTTTATTCGAGAATTCAGTAGAGGTAGGGCGAAATTTCCCCACCAGGGGAAATAATCCCCAGGGTCACGCCGTCGGGAACAATTCAGCAGCCGGCTTGGGAAATTTCGCTGAGTGTACGAATTGATAGGATTATAAAATTTCGATAGGATTCACCTCCATAATAGTAAATATCGCCTCATTAATTATTAACTCGTTCAAGATCGAATTCGTAGCCTCCTTCTGCAAATAGAAATTTGCGCACTTTTAAAACAACAATAAAATGCTGTGAATTGTATTACCTTGAATATTTCAAGATTCCAGCTCGATTTATCGGTAAGCACTTCCAGGAGTTGGAGTGTCGCGCGGAGCAATTGGCATACGTACTTCACAGCCACCTTCAAGTACATCATATTTCATAGTACCAGTTACGCAACACTTTCATTTCCTCTCTCTGTTCTCGCGGCGGACGGTCGGCTCTCCTTCCTCTCTCGTCTTTCATCCCCGTTGCCGCCATATTCCATCAAGAACTCGATGAAGTATCCCTCCTTTCACCTTGGCAAGTGAGGGCGGTATGTTGGCCATCGACTCTTTCTCTTCTTCGCTCCCCTTTCTGCCGCGCCTGCCCTACCCCATAGTGAAGATTTCCAAGTGAAGCTTTTTGTCTCCACTCCCACCAATGTGATATCCTTCATCATCCCCCCTGCCGCACACCGGAAGGTGTAATGATAAAGAAAAAAAATAAAAACACCAACGACATAAACAGAAAAATGTACGAATTAGCATCATTTTATGATAACAAAACTGCTCAAAATATTTTTAAAGGGACATGGAAGCGAGAAATTTTTTGAAACTGAAAATGGTTATACTTGTAAAATATGTTTCTTAGACGATAATAAACATAATAGCCTTTGAAAAATATTTTTACAAAATTTCTGGAGCGAGAAATATTTATTTGTTCCGGGGATAGCACGATGCCATTTGCCTCGTTACTATGCGCTAAACGCAGTAAGACTGCGCCTTGGCTGGGAAACGATTTTTAGGATATCTCGCGAAGTAGACTTTTTTGTGCACTCTGATTTTGGTTTTTATATTATTTAGGCGATAAACTTTCATATGAAAGCCAATCTTTTTTGGCTTCCATGTTCCTTTAAAAAAACATAAATGCTATTCAGAGAAGATAAATGCTCCTGTTTGTTTTTAAATGGGAAACATATAGAAATTAATATAATATGAATTTTATTCGTCTACCCAATCCCTCATTTGCTAACCATTTTCAAAGTTTATGAAAGCACAAACATCATTCAGTCCCAGATCGAGTGCATTTGCAAACATGTAGTCGTTTAATTTCCGCATATCTGAAAAGAGTTAACATGAAAACCTCGAACGTTTTTAAACAATCTGACAAGTGAGACGACCACTGGTTCGAACACCAACAGAAACAAATATTTCGCAATTTTTTTTGTTGAGTTTAAGCTTTTTATGATGATTACGATATCTAGAAGTAATTGATGATATCTTAGAAGTAATTGATGATTTTTAGGCAGTAACATTGAAAAATGGTCAATGTTTTAAGCAAACCCTCCTGACCTTCAACCCCGCCAAAACTTTTTGCGATTACGAATAACTCTGTGATCGATACACTTTTCATAATAAATAGTATTATATATTTATCATAAGAAACTGCGCGCCAGCAACAAAACATATTTTCATAAAATTAAAATCTAATTAATCAGGTTGGTTAATCTCATCTTGGGGTACAAATTGGTGAAGTAAGTGAGTGAAAACATTCATTTTGAAAAAAGTTATGGATATTTGAAGAGGTGCCATTTCGAGCACTTTTGCGAAACACCCCAACTTTTGCGTTCAGCCACAGCCGCAAAAATAAAAATTTCGAAAATCGTTTAACGCTGTTTTGTTGCCCATATCCTGAAATACTTGTAACACTATTTCCATGAAATTCGGTGACTATGAAATTCCAACAGCCGCAAGGGGCTGAAACCTCTCGATTCTCACGCGAATAGATAACGGTTGATGAAATGGCAGATTTGAACAAATGGTGGTTTCCCAATAACACGATCAGCCATAATACGCTGCTTCCGCTACTACAGTAAGTATTCTTTTCTTTCGTACAGTAAATACTTACCCCTCGCCTTCAATAATGCGGCTTTCCCGTAGACGAGATCTTCGAAGGTACTCGAAATGTCAACGGCGGTGGCGGCCAGCTTGCGTAAACACCGCCCGTCCCCGTTACAGCTCAAATGTAAGGGGTGAGTAATTCAGTTCAGAAACAGGCCCAGAACAATTGAGTTCCGCACAACTCTATGCAGCACGTTTGATAATGTTCAGGAAAACAACTCGTTATCGGGTTATCTTTATGTATGAATAGAATTCGATTCCATTTAGGAAGCTCATTTATTGATTTCCATTATGTAGGTAAGGCCTTGTTCGCCAATGAATTTGTACGGAATTGATATCCAACAACTTTCGCCTAAAAACTCTCGTTCGCCTAGAACTCTGACCTATGTACGGCAATGCAACAAGGTGAAGCACCACTGGCGCATTGCCTAATTCTTTGCAAAAGGGAATCAACACTTTAGTAGTTACTATAATTGTAGGTTTCACAAAAATATCTACAACTCAAAAGAAACTATTGTAGATCGGTTGTTATGCAAGTGCGATGTTTACCTAATATTCACGGTGCTTTCCAGTCGTTCGTAGTTGAAGACTTGGTCCAACAGAGCTTGGTCTAAGGCTCTCTGTAATTCTCCTATGCAAATTTGAAATAGGGCCATTCGTACTTTTGCTAGCACTAATCAATGGAGAACTGCGTAGTAAAAGAGGGAAGAGGCTGAAAATAGAAGCTGTAAATAGAAGGGATATTATCAAATCCGCCGGGAATTAAATAGACTATGTATTGTTCTAAATGCAAGATGAGGACTACTTCACATTCATTCTCTTTCCGCTTCGTTGTTTAGTAGGAACTAACGTAACTCTTTTCTCAACAATATTAAAGGGATCCTCCAGCCAATATCTACCTTATGCATTTCTGACGTCATTGGATAGCTCTCAATGTCCTGAGTCTCATACTCTTTACTTTTTGGACAACTTTTTATAACTTGTAATATCTAAGCTTCCACCTTTCGCTCCAACACATCTTCCATTGCCGTGTTCGATAAACGACTATAGTCTTACGAAAACGATTAATCGCTATAATTCTTGCCGACTCATTCGCGATGAGGACTATCCGCCAGGCGGTCGGAAACGATTATTCGTTATCGATAATATAGTCGTTAGACGCAATCTAGTCCCGAGTCTCCTACTCTCTCCTACTATTCCTTCGCCGCTGCTGAGAAAAAGCTGTGCAAAGATTTCTCTCGCTCTCTGTGTCTCTTCATCCCTCTTTTGTCTCTCACAATCAATCAACCGCTCTTAAAGGGCCCCTCTGAGCACATTGCGATCCCTCAAGAGCGTATTTTAGACATTCCTTCAGTTTTGTCCTTTTCAGAAGGCATGTGTCTCCATTCCTTCAATAGACGATGTATACGAATCAGACCGCTCGCGCGCTACAGTATTCACGAAATGACATTCGTATTCGTGCGGTCCCTGAAGAGCAATGCAACTTTGCATACAACTTCTCGCCTAATTTAAACAGTGGAGAATGGCGGGAAAAAGATGCAAATATAGGATTGTAGGTTTTCGACATTGCTCTTTCAGATGAGAGGAAAAAACCAGGGGGTTAAAAAGTGCTCAGAGGGGCCCTTTAATTGGTTATCTCTTGAAATGAATGAGGTGGTTGGAGGGGACCCTTTTTAAAAGCAACGTCATATATTCCACCTCGACTACGTATCCTCGGTCTCCGATATCAGCAAGGCCTGCGATGCTTTCGATTGCCTTCGCTTGAGCTTCAGACTGTAACGACACAATATTCACTGACATGTTCGATTTTGCTGCATTTTTCAGGAGCAGTTAGGAACAAACGTATCTATGATTCGTCCTAGAAACGCCGCCTCTTTCTTACAATTATTTCATTGTTTGAAACGTTGAAAGTTTACAGTGGTTATGCTTCTTATTACGGAACTTGCCTTGTAGAGTATCGACTCCTTTTCAATCATATCCACCGGGCAGAGATGGCGATAGAAATCGTCGCACGGTTTAGTGGACGAGTTGAGGTTGACTGTGAGAAGATGAGCATGGAAAAGGTCAGTGGAGAAGAGACCGTGGGCCAGAGACTGAATTGTAGGGTCAGTGGATGTCTCTAAAATTAAAAAAGGTAGTCCTAGACAATCTTTTATAAACCCCTAATCTTCTTCCTGAGGTGCAACCATAGAGAGAACATCCTCCTTGCAGCACAAGTGCGTGATATCGTGTTTTGAATGTGTTTTGAGCTATTACTGTGCCGGAAAATAAATGAGAAGAATTCGTTCATAGCAATACGGTGTACCTTGAGTATCTCCGGGTCTCGATCGGCTGCTGTTAGAAATGGAGAACTGAGAAGAAGAAATAGGAGAAGCATTGCGACTAGCCACTCGCGACTAGCGAAGGAGGAGTGAGTGAGAGGAGAGGAATGATCAATGAAGACGTGAAGAAGATCCTCTTCGAAGAGGCAAATAGACAAAAACAAAACATGTATTGTATGTATTAGCTGTATTTTCTGCTAAATTATCGATTTGCAACATTTTCTACAGAACACAACAGTTACCTAATATTTAAGCATCGCTTATCTTTCATTCTAATGGCTATGGTAATTACTGTAGTAATTAGAAAGCGTGAAAATTCGCCGTTGCCGAGAAAAAGCTGTGCAAAGATTTCTCTCGTTGTCTGCGTCTCTTCATTCCTCTCTTGTCTCTCACTATCAATCAACCGCACGTTAATAGGATGCACCTAGAAATGAATGAGATGGTAAGAGGTGACCTTTAATTCCAAATTGATGTTGACTTTCCGACTTGTCCAACCTGGAAGTAATGCAGGGTCACTTGGTCGGCTGCAACTTCGGACGGCCTCTTCGCGTTCTGTTGCGAGACGGCCCCGCTATCGGTCGCGATCGATGAAGAGCAAGAAAGCACAACCGCCTCATGATCCCCTTTTCGCTCACTGCAGTTGCAGGAAAGATTTTGAAATTCATCTGGTCATGAACTATCTAGTGTATATTGTAAGACCGAATTTCGGGGAAACCACTATTTGATCAAATCGGTAATTTCATCAACCGTGATACAATAAGTGTTGATGAAACGACTGGGATTTGATGAAATGGTGCTTTCCCGAAGTTCGAATTAAGGTAGGCTGTATTGAGTGCGCAAGCTGGACGTACTACGTCCACCGTCGCACACACAGACAAGCAAGGATGCGGGAGGCGTATTCGGCCCGCCACGAGGGCTGGCTGAGGAGGAAGGCGCAGGCATCTAGATGAGACGTTCATCTTCAATCCTTCATGATACTCATCTCAAATGACCACCGCACGTCCCCTATCACGTGCGGTGAAATGATCAACCTCGAGGGAGACAGAGCTCTCATTCTCATTTCATCTTTCATTTGCATTTTCACAAAAGACCAAGTCGATATGCGTCGTCGATAAGCAATGCCAGAAGGTCTCACTTTTGCTTCTTCACCTCGCTTATTAGGCTGCAAGCTCGTAATTCCAACGCAAATACAAGGTATGGCAAGGGGCACTTCTGAGCAATTTCTGAATTTCACGTTTTGTTCGCGTAATTATCTCTAGACCGAAACTAATATATTTTAAACCTTTATCTTTATCTTTAAAAAAAACCTTTATCTTTATTGGATTTTCTTTATTTTAAACCTTTATCTTTATAGGAAAGGGTGGAGGTGGGTTTTCGTGGGGGATGCTTATATTGAAAAAGAAATCTTCTCTGCAAAAACCTGTTATTTCAATGCTGTGCTATAGTAGAGAAAAATGGAAGATATAATCGTTCCGGTAGTAGTGCCGATTCCGGTACCTTTCAAACTGATTTTACCAAATTCTAATATTTACTATGCGAAGCTCCAGGAAACACTGATCTCAAATTGTTATCCATGTTCCTGATATCTTGTCTTGGATCGGAATAGTATCGTTTCAAAGCGTGAAAAAATCGCTAAGCACCGTAGCGGCGGAATAACGAATTATACTTTCCGATTTTCTAGACTATATATACTTGTAAATTCAAACATCGAAAGTTGAATCTCTTTATTGGCTGTCTTACAAACCTATCCGATTTCAATTACGAACGATAATCCTATGACCCGATGTGGTTTAACCAAGTGCTCAAAAGTAATACGAAACATTTATGTAAATTATTATTTTTGTTTAACATTAAAGAATTTTGAAAAGGTCAATACAATACACAACAAAATACAAAATACAAAACAGTACAAAATACTCAATACAAAATAGTAGAAAAACACAAAGAGGGACAAGAATCTCCTCATAAGTAACCCGTACAATAAATCGATAGGAAAGTGACACGAAGTGAGTTAGGGTCGAGTTTGAACAAGAGAGACAGTTCCTGAGCAGTAGCATTTACTTTAAGAGCGATGATCGGTAGTTGAGGCGAGATGGGGACTCGTAAGTAGAACTAGATTAGAAACATCCTTAGCCCTAGTTTTCTCATTATTTCGTATGTAAAAAGATCGGGAAAAGGATTACACTGAGCGAAATTAAACGAAATTTACGCCTTGCAGGAGTGGCAAATTTAAAATTGCATCAGCCATTTGGCGGTAATGCAAAATTTGAAATCAGCTCATGAGTCGTATATCGGGGTATTTTCTCTCAGTGTAATCTCAAATGTTAGGCTGATGCAGGCGTGCAGAGATTCTGCTAATCTCGATAGGTTGAGCAGTGCTCAATGAACACTACACGTCTTCCTACACCTCCTTGTGCAGCAACTCGACTTCTTCCTAAAACGATGGAATACATTTTTTCGAGAGTATTTCATTATGAATGTCCAGTAGACACCGAGCAATGATTTCTCCACAGCGAATTAATGCGCGGCTGACGAAAATGCTCCGTCTTTCGTCTCATTCCAATTTCCGTTGAGAAAGCGAGCGGTACGAAGAAAACGAAGAAAGTTCAGACGAAGTAGGAATGAAACTATTTGTAAACTACTTCGTTTTCGCCAGTACTAATTTATGTTCTCGACGGAGTAACGGAATTGTGCAAAGGCCGAACCTCGTTCACCGGCACCGGGGTCCTCATGTTCACTTTCGCATTCAACGCGGCGACCGCCTCCCTCGCCTCGATTATGGAATTGCGTCGAGCACCCTCCTGAAAGAGCAGATAATTATTTATTCATTTCTTTAGCGTATGTATTATTGTTATGTCTTGACCGTAGAGGAGGGTTATGTGTGCGATGACCCGAGGGTTACGGTAGAGACGACAGGGGGTACAGAGTGGAGGGTATCCGCAGAGAGGGGATGAAGTACGACAGGGATCCCAGCAGGGATAGGATGGAGTGCGGAGCGAGAGACGAGCGAACCACTCTGGGTTTATCACAAGACAGGAATGAGGG
>LS835609.1:200531-211180 GCA_900490955.1 Micoletzkya japonica
GGGTATCCGCAGAGAGGGGATGAAGTACGACAGGGATCCCAGCAGGGATAGGATGGAGTGCGGAGCGAGAGACGAGCGAACCACTCTGGGTTTATCACAAGACAGGAATGAGGGGGAACGAGTGAGGGGAGAGAGGGGAGAGACGAGGTGTCGGGATTATCCAAAATAGGTATAATGCAATTAGCCTATATACAACAATTATTAAATCCACCAAAAGAAATATTCAATGAAAGAGTGCATATATCTTGGATACGCGTACGACTTCGTGGGTAGGGGGGGGGGATAAGAAGGAAACGCTGAAGCGATACCGGAACGATGACGGCTCCCGGGTCGTTGATGGTATTGCTCAGCGCGGACTCGGATGAGGCTCGAGAGACGGGATTAGAGGGATGGTGGAAGCTACAACTTATATATAGCCATTTCAGAAAAAAAAGACTTTTCTGAATCTCGTACATGCCCCTTCACAAGCTGCGTCTATATTGAACCATACACTAAGCATAGGAAAATGTGAAGAAAGGGGATCCGAGAAGAAAAGACGTACGCCTCTCTGTCCTTCTGCATCAGCGTTGCGCGGTACGCGTTGATGTACTGAGCTATCGTGATCTGAACGACACAATTGCAACGCTCTGAAAACACGCGTAAGGTACATAAAATACACTTTACGCGTGCATTTTCCTTTTTTTCTATAGGGAGAAATAGGGAGACATGATCATATCAGCTTCTTTTTTTCTTTCTTTTTTGTCAACCCCCCACCTCGACATAAGTGCAGTCGTCGTTGATGACAACACTGTAGTCTGGAGAAAACATGAGATCAGGACGCCGGCAGCCCCCTTCGACTGTCGTTTCTTGGGCTGAAATTTCATACATTTGAAGTTTTTATTTTCAAATGAAATGATAATACAGCCGATTATCACAAGTTCGTCAGTTTCTCTGAGGTAAGTAAAGAGATCATCTAAGAACTGTCAAGAAAGTCATTATGTTTATTAGTTTAGATTCGAAGGAGGCAAAAGATTCGCAGCGAGCAGGGTTCGAACCTACGCGGGCAATGCCCATTGGATTTCAAGTCCAACTCCTTAACCACTCGGACATCGCTGCACGCACGCTCGTGCGCCAGAGCAAGCAAACAGTGCGTCATTCGCTACAGAATGAGAGGTAGAAATGGCGTTGGTATTGCCTACATCGAAAGATTTGGCGAATAAAAATTAGAAGCGTATTCCTGAATTTGGCATAGTAAAAAGTCTACTTGTCCACTAAAGGAGGAGTAAAAGAGGCAAAGAGGAGCTCTATCACTGTATCTGTAATAATACGCATCATAGGTGGGCACGGTTGCAGGTACCGTGGTTGGGTAGCCTATCGACTTCTACCATCAGACCTTGCCCATATATACTACATAAAAAGCCTAGATGTAAGATGTGCACAGTGTTTGAGAATATTCAAAAGACACGGATAACCCACCAATAATGGAGTTGCTCCTGTCCAGTGTGTTAGCCGCTGCCACAATCTTCTCGAGTATTTCGCTGCCGAACCGATGGAACGGACCCGCTTCAAACTGCATGCCGCTCTGCAAACGTCTGTACAATTTACCTTTTGAGGCTTGTTAAAGGGACACGGAAGTGATTTTCAAGTGAAGCTTATACGAAAGATCTTGTCGTAATTAGTAAATTAATAGTATTCGAGAAATGATTTTTGACTGTGTTTAGCGAAAGGAATTAACAGATCTATCATCATTCTTCTCAACGACGGAAGCGCGGAACAAACATGCAATTTTCGAGTTTTTCTTCGATTTTTTTATTGTCACTATGGTTTTCCTCACATTTTGAAACCTTAGAAGAATTTTCAACAAATTATAAACTTTTGGTTAGAGGCTGTTTCCTCCCTTTAACCACTACACAAGTAACGCTGGTTTGGAATCAGTCAGGAAAACGTATTTCACAAGGTGTCATTTAAGAGAGCTCAGAAAAAAGTAATTGCTCCCCTTGCGTAAGTACGAAAAGATTTGTAATAACGCTATGCAGCCTAAAATGCAAAAAAAAGATGGCTTACCTGCCCGATCGTGACCTTCGCGCGTCCTTCCAGAATGAGAATGTACCGATCGGAAAGTTCGCCCTTCGTGTACAGCTTGGCCACCTCAAAATGGAAATTATGCATAAAATAAAATATAAATAAAAATAATTGTCATGAAAAAAACTAACTTTGGGCACGACGAGCTCGTTGTTGAGGTCAGCCCCGGCCGATTTGAGCGTCGACATGTCGACCTAAATATTTATTTACTTAAATTAAAATAAAGTTGAAAAATAGACGAAATTATCACTATGCGAGTATTATCGTCATATTGAGTGTTTGGGAAAACGATGAAGTAATAATTGTGTGCCCAAACCCGTCTCGTAGAGGTGGAGATGAGCCGCTCGAGGACGCTCTTCGCGATGTACTTCT
This sequence comes from Micoletzkya japonica, assembly GCA_900490955.1. NCBI lineage: Eukaryota > Metazoa > Nematoda > Chromadorea > Rhabditida > Diplogasteridae > Micoletzkya > Micoletzkya japonica. The sequence continues at coordinate 202,965 of LS835609.1, forward strand.
CCGTGAAGGCGGGCTCGTTGGAGACGAGGAACTGCAGCGTGACCATCTGGATGTGCGAGGATACCTGCAATATGCGAACTACGCTTATATTTTATTTTTATTCTATTCATCAAAGCTGTATCGCGTAAACGGACATTGCAACGGATTTCCGGTATCTGCGATTTTTGTAGAAAATAGGTAATTACCGTTTGTTCTACACTAAATGATCCTATAGCCGTCATCATGATAAGCTTCAGATAGATGCTAAGGAAGAACAAATGGTCGAACCTGAATCTGCGGTGCCTCCTTCTCAAAATACTTGGTGAGATCCGACTTGACGGCCCGGTTCGTCCTAGTCCGCGACTTGTTGTCCACTACCGTGTCCGTCTCATCCACAATCTCGGCCTGAAAGGCACTGTATTTTGGCAATTCGATAAAATTTAAGAAAAGTAAAACGTAGAAAGCATCGTCGATAATATAAGCAAAGAAGATTGACTGAGGCCTTCGCAATACTTATTTATAAACATGGTCATGCCTGCAGAATCTCCTCGACAATGTCCTCCAGAGTGACGAGTCCCACCAGCTCGTACGTCGGATCCTTGTCCTCGGTTCCATCTACCAACTGCTTGACCATGGCGAGATGCCCGTCACCCTTCAATTTTTATTCGAATTATTTTATTCTTAATTAGCGCTTTAGCGAATAATCAATATGTTTCAAAACTAGGTAAAAATTGTATTAACCTTCTTGAACTGCTCCAGCAGAATGGCGAGCGGCGTATCGTTGAAGACCCATTTTACCTGAACCACGCGTTTTCAAATAAGAAAAACAAGATTCAAGCTTAAATAGTTTTCAGCTTACCTGGTGCTGATGGTACCCGCACACCGTTCGCACGGAGAAGTTGTCGTCGGGATCGAGGAGAGCGAGATCTGAGAGCAAATAATTTTCAGATCTCAAGGAAACTTTTTTATAAATATAAAATCACTGAAAAAATCGTTAAATGTACCTTTAACAAAGAGCAGCCCCGTTACATTATTACGGTCAGAACCCGAGAAAACCGGTATGCGCGTGTATCCGATGCGGACAATCTCCGCAATCGTCTTCGCGTTGAGAATCGTCGTATCGGGCAGCATGAAGACGTCCTGAACCACTCATTATCACATATTTTGCCATGGCTATTCTTCCAGTTCTTTCAAATAAATAGACCATAATCTCGCTTTCCTGCATACTCAGCTAGGAAGTAGGAACTCACATCAATCTTCGTCATGACTTGCTCGACGACCTTGTCAGCGATCTCCATAGCACCGACAGCAATCTAGGAAATATTGATGATCGTTGATCTTCTTGAATCATCAACAGTATTATATAGGTCTACCTTCAACTCGTCGGGCATTCCGCTCTCCTTCATCGACATCTTCATCAATTCCATTAGCCGCTTGCGATCGTAGCCCTCCTGAAATTTGTTCATGATTTCCCAGCTATCATCTCAAACGTTCACCAATATATCATCAATAGATCACGACTTTATCTTATGAAACTCACGTATTCGTCTCCCAGCAGACAGTCGAGTAGCTTGGAGATGGGAAAGGCGAGGGGCCAGGTGAGGATGATGAAGAACTGCGTTATGGCTATGGTATGCGCACCGACGGCCAGCCCGTTCCTCAAAGCGATTTCATAAAAGTGGAATTTACGTTACTACTGTGACTGCGCATCTGAGATATTTTCGTATTCAAGCTTAGAACTAACAAAAAAGAAACAAAAAAACGAAAATCATAAATGGTCTGAAATCTCACTTGACGCATACGGACTGCGGAATGATCTCGCCGAAGATGACGATACCGAGAGAGGAGATGACCAGAGCAAGCAGGCCTTAAACGTCGCCGATTACTCATTTAACGAAACTTCGGGATTCTTAGTCAACAAATGCCTGAACTCTCATCAGAGATCGAAGCGGTGCTACAGAGTGCAGAGAAAGTAGGAATGAGTTTACTGACGAAACTTTTTTTGTCAATTATATCGTGGCCACTGACCGCTGGTCAGCTCTCCGAAGAGGATGGAGATGGACGCGTTGACGATGACGTTCCCGAGAAGTAGCGCGCACAGCAACAGGTTGCCCTTCTTCCGAATGGGCAGGATCTTACGGGCGTACTTCTGCTCGTTTCGCGAACCTGCAACACACATTCTTTGCGTGAACGCTATGAGAGCCCAGATAAAGTAGGAATAACGCTTCTGACGGGCTTTTTCATCGTAACATTAGTTTTTAGCGCTAGAATGGTAATTGACTAACCAGATTTTATGACCAACTCCAACTCTTGCGGTGTCAGAGACATCAGACCGAGTGTCAAGCCGGAGAACAGCGCAGAGAGGCAGAGGAAGAGCACGATTACTCCGATCTGAAATTACCGTAGAATAGAAAACCCACAACCTCTTTGGCACCAAAGCGACTAATCCTCACAGTTTTGCCCAATATTCGGAATGATCAATCTGTATGTGAATTTGACAGAAAAATGGCTTTAATGACGAAATTCTCTAATTTGTACCTACAGTTTATGATGATAGAATTATTATCGCAATAAATGTTCCAACCTGAACGGGCAATGGCAGCAAGTACTCCTTCGGCGGCTTCTCCGTCGTCAGCCACGTCGAAATGTCGTCGAGCTGGAAATCTTTCGTCATTTACATAATAAAGAATTTCATTTTTTTATTATACCTATTATAAAATAATCAAAACTTGAAATAATAAAAAATATCTTTCTACTGTCTGAAACCCCCCCCCCCTTACCGGCTCGACATCGCCCTGGAGCACACCCTTGGGCTTGACGCAGATTTTGTATGCATGGATGCCCTCGGGCACTGGCCGTAGGGTGAGGTGAAAGGAAGCCTGCAACGGGCAGGGACGATGATTCGTCTTTCTGCATCTCTTTTCCGTGATCGAGAATACGGCATGTTTTATAGGGTAATGACGTAGCCTTTCACACATAAAACATTCCATCTAAATTAAACTATGACAAGAATGTGATCTATTCGTGAAAGACCTGGGAGCTTCACCTTGTGGTTGAAGTGCAGCAGGAAATCGTTGAGTGGGTCCACCGTATACGCCACCTCGCTGCAGTTGTTGGTCAGCGTGAAGAAGAGCTGCGAAGATCAAAGATTAGAGATCAGGGATCAAAGATCAACCTTGTCCAGCTTGTCCAGATGGTTGCCGTAGATGACGACCTTGAAGCGCTCGTCGGGCGTTACCGAGCACACACCGTGGCTACTGTAATGGGAAATTTGCATATTTGTAAAGTTTCCATTAAAATCTGCACATTACATAAGTCAGACAATAGAGGATATAGCTTGAGTATATTCCCACATAACCAAGGTACGAACACCACGAATCAAAGATTAAAGCCAAAGATCAATCAGGCAAACAACGAACTCGTATCCGAACGGGTCGTCGGCTGGCAGCTCGACGCGCATGCCGAAGATGATGGGCGTCTGAAGGGTCAGACGTCAAAGATCAAAGATCAAAGATCATGAACCGAAGACCGAAGACCAGGGGACACCGAGTATATGTATGGACACACGCCAGTGGTTCACCATGCAAGCACTTACCGTCGCGGGCGGATCTGTCTCTGTCTAGAACAGCATAATATTGGCTATGTAATTATAGTGATTATAAATTGTAAAAGTATGTCTATTAGCCTGGTATCATCAGAACAAAAATGCGTGGGTGGTAAGCTCTAGAGTTCGGCAGATGAGTCATTTTCGCTATTATGTTTAATTATTTTTGGCGACGAGACGCGTCGCGGTTACGCAATCACTGTACTGATGCGTCCTGATCACTGATGTACTGATCAAACCAAGTAATGCCTAGTATGTAGTGAACTCACGCGGACGGCGGTCGCATTGGGCGGGGCGACGAGCGGCGGCACGGCGCCCGTAGTAGCAGACGAGGAAGTCGACGTTGCTGGCAGCTCGCCCGAGTCGTCCTCAAAGCACATATTTTCATATTTGCTTGTTTTTCTAATTCCTTATTTCAATCTCATCCTCGTTGAGACCTGTAACTGCACTGCTGCCCTTGTACTCCCGATAACCGGTAATCGCCTCGAAATGGGCAGGTTTTCTGTGCACTGAGCGGAACTACCTACCGCAGCTTTACGCCTTGCGAGATCAAGCTTACCTGTCTGGCTGGGATACATTTGAAATTACGCAAGCCAATCGGGGTCAAAGAGTATTTGAGTTTGCCTATGCTGGGGGTAATTTTGGTCCGCGTGGTTTACAAGATATTAGACTACCTTGTCCAGCAACTCCTCCGCCTCGTCGATCTCCCCAGAAACCGCAGAAATGAGCAGGAGAAGTAGAAGAAGAGGAAATCCGCATGATTTTCGTATACTGGGCGGGCCCATCTGGCGGGGAACTGAAAGATCAGAGAATTGTAGTTGAGGCAAAAATGTTCCGCCGTCGTTCCTATTGAGACCGGAGCGGCAAGAACAGAGTACAGACAAAGCACCTAGAATAGTGACACATAACTTTTTTATCAATAATATAGGAAATGTAAACTTGGAAGATAATGGAGGTGACAAACGCGACAAATGCAAGGGCAATATCGCAAAGTGCTCTGCCCTCTCTCCCTCTCTCGCACCTGTCTCGCACATAGAGTGCGAAAGGCTCAAGGGGCTCCATGAATGCCTTATCAACCCTCTCATCACGTGCGGTAAATGTAACTATTACGGCCTTACAATTAGATCATGCGAATATCAGAGAGGATGCAGACAGTATATTTTCCATATTTTGAAAAGAGTCCATCGAAGCTCATGGACTATTCTCCCACACGTTGGCGCTTTATTCATAAGCCTAAGATAAACAAAGAACGAACAATGACGCAAAAGATGGAGAAAGAGGCAGTGTAGAGTTTTCCGGCTAGTTTACTCTACAAAATCCACGTCAGTAAGCAAACGAAAGGGGTATGTTTAGCCGCGCGAATGCGACGGTTCTGTCTATCACTAAACAGGAAAGTCTAAAATAACCTTGTAAATAAGGCTGGTCGAGAGCGTAAAGGGCTTAATTCACGATAAGGCCAGCCCTTTTCAGCTCCGTTCACGGTATAGCAATGATGCGTGAAATGAGATGGGAAAGTGAGGAAAACAGGGTGCAGGCAGAGAAAGGAGGGGGGTTTCTTGTGCGAAGGGGGTGGTTATTGAATTGACGGGGGGAATGTTAGAGGGGAGGGGAGACGGAGGAAGAGTAAAGAAGGAGGATGAGATGCTGAAGAGATTGGGCAACGCTTCAGGGCAGTACAAATGGAAATAGTCACATAGACTCTAGAGAATGTGTTTTTTTTTTTTGCTCGGCATCTATGATTTTTGAGCGAACGATCATATTTTACGCCATAATGCGTTATTCTGTTTACAAAGGCACTGCATATTGCCCATTATATAAATAAAGAAGTGAGACAAAGTAAAAATATGAGTGCCGTAGAAAAAGAAGGAACACGAAAAGAGTGAGGGAGAGAAAGTATAGGAGGAAGAAGAGTCAGAAGAAGTGAGAGGGACAGAGGCCCGCCATTGTTTTCCCTCAACTCAAGATGTCTCTAGTCGATAAGGGTCGTGGAGGAATAGATAGTACTGTGGAGAGATAGAGAAAAGTTTACCTTTTGCACAGGATAAAATATAAAAGGGTATAATGAATAGTGCAATGTGGATAGAGAAAGACAAAAAGCGACTTATTGTACGAGACGATGATGACGGGATAAAGCAAGAAAGAGTCAGGAAAGCCTTTCAAAAGCGTGAGCTAAAAATAACGAACGACATTTAGAGTGGAAAATGTGTCATTGGTGGTGCTATTTGAAGAGGAAACCCGACCGTTCAACAACAAAACGTCTCTTTCACCAGAGAGAGAGAGAAAGTGACCCCCTCCAACGATTACTCATAGCTTCCGTAGAGAAAAGAAAAGGACGCGGTGGCGGGGAGAAGTGGGGAGAGGGAGAACGAGAGAAGGGGGGAGGGGTATGACAAGGGAGCGATATCATGAGGAGGAAAGCAGGGCAGAGGAGAGAAGGAGATGGAAAAGAAAGAGCGAAAATGTCACCACAGCCGATGATCAAACAGGGCCAGACTAAGCAACGGAGAAAATGAAAGACGAATTGAAAGAGTAAATGAGCTCCTGCGCTGCTGGATGCACGAAACTCTAGACTACTAGCCGGCCGGAAACTGGGAAACGATAATAATAATAAGGGCATTTGTCAGTTTGTAGCCTAGTTGTCTTCGTTAGAGCTGCAGGAAACGCCTAACACAAGAACTCGAGACTGGCGATGAACGAAAGGGAAGAGCAGTTAAACAAGGTTTCGTCCCTCTTCAGAATCGGATGGAGAGATGTGCACGTTTTCATGCGGTTTGAGCGCGCTATGCTAAGGACTAGAAACTAACCGTTATTTTTGCGGAAATATTTTGTTATGATTCTAAGAAAGTAGGAAATTTAGCGATGTCAGAACGCGTATTTCTTGTTATGAACAACACGCATAATATGCGAGAGGAGAGTGTGCAGAGTGCACAGACGTACACACAGACAGATTGAAACACAATCTCGCCGCTTCCCTGTTGGATACGGCGGGCTGCTTTGTGAGCTCACGACGACGCGACGCACGCGAACGCGCCCAAATTTTGAATAGAGCAATGGCGCGAAGCTTAAATCTATGAGAGGTAAAGGCAAGCCCGAGGCGTCTAATAGGCGGAAATAACACGCATATTATTAGGTCTGTTGAGTGGGAAGGGTAATAGTGGGGGAATCTATGATCGCGTACGAGGTAATATTGGGACTAGCGGCCTTATAGGAGACACTCGCAAATATTGACGCGACACTTACGATTCAGACCTTGCTATTTACCATATAATAGGATAGCGACGACACTGCTGTTTCTCGAAATATTTTTTGTTGTTTTTTTTTCTCGAAATTATATACCAGTGTAAATGATGCTATTGTCTTCCCACTCGGTACTGCTCTAGCTTCCTTTGACTAGATTACAGGTCAGTGGCTTGAACCGCCCTACAGAATATCGGGAAGGTCATGAGCTTAGAGCTTGAAATAAGATTAAATTGTTCATCACGCGAGAGAGAGAGAGCGTGATAAGCCTTGAAGAGGCACTGATAAGAGACGCTACTCAGTGATCACCAATAAAAGCTTCCAGGACTTCTAGATAGCCACAAGGAGCGAATTTTCTATGTTTCTAGATCTCGACTTTCCTTGAGCTCAAGCGTTCCCCATTGATGTGCCCATCTCAAGAACCTACGAAAGAAGAGAGACAGTGATCAGAGCGGAAGTGAAATGAGCACGCAAAACGAAGTGAAACAAGAAAAGTTGAGAGACGAGGCGATCTTGAGAATTAGCAGTGACAGAGAAAGTGACTGAGTTGGTCGGCTGATCTTCCTGGTTCAGTACGTGTAGTAATATTGTTTATCGTGGACGAAAGAGTCGAAGGTAATGACACTGGGGTGAGTAGTACGTTTCATTCCTACGACGAGAGAGCGAGGCGGTATAAAGAAAGTGCAGGCGAGGTTGGAATGCGTTTACTGACGGAACACCTTTGTCAGTAACAGATCGGAAGAGGATTGCATGTAAATGTAGTGCTGATAGTACGAATAAATATGGGGAAGAAGAAATATAGCCTGTCCCTATTCCTCATACCACTCTTAACTTTTCGTCAGCAGCTCGAGGAGCTGCTGACGAAAAGGCGCGCAAGATGAATGGAAGATGAACGGAGACGCTTTTCTGCAGTAGTCCGCACTCTCTGTTTCACCTCGTATATTACTCAAAGATGGCACGAGGACAAATAATAAATCATCTTGTAATACTCACAAATGCCGATCGCAGAACTGAAAGCTAAAATATTAAATAATGAAGGCACTGGCTGGGTCTTGATAACTCAGGGCTAAAGCTTAAAGGGAGGAAGCAGTCTCTAACCAAAAGTTTTAAAATTCGATGAAAATTCTTCTAAGGTTTCAAAATGTGAGAAAAAACATAGTGACAATAAAAAAATTGAAGAAAAAACTCGAAAATCGCATGTTTTACTTTTTCGTTCCGGGCTTCCGTCGTTAAGAGGAATGTTGCTTTTTGCTTAATTCCTTTCGCTAAACACAGTAACGTCGTCGTTGGACGAAATTTCAAAAAATCATTTCTCGAATACTATTAATTTTTATTATTTTTCCTTTTGGTTTTATACTAATTACGACAAAAACTTTCATATAAGCTTCACTTGAAA
>LS835609.1:211280-227761 GCA_900490955.1 Micoletzkya japonica
ACACACACACACACACACACACACACACACACACACACACACACACACACACACACACACACACACACACACACACGTTTCAGTCGTCCACGGGGCTTGCATAAAATGGGCGAGTCTTTCTCTCCTCTCCCTGGAGCTTTGAGAGGGACGACTGAAGAGTGAAGAGAGCGGGGGAGCGAGAGACGAACTTGGCCCTCCTGCATTTTGTACCCCTACTCCACCGCGGTGACGTAGCCAGGCTGTCCAAGGGGCCACTTCTCAATCGTCCGCTCTTCTCTCCCTCCTCCCCCCCCCCTTTTCCCTGCCTTCTTAGATGACTCAACAGACGTCTAGATAGGTAGCTGCTCCCCCCTCTAGCCATGATAGATCTTCCCATTTTATGCCTTTTAGATCAAATTACTCTTAGATTATTATAAAGTGAACAGCCCGTATCTGACCACCGGTGAGTTTAAATTTAACGAATTTACCAAGACTCTTGATTTAAAAATGCTCCGAGAGATATGCTATATGCTATTCGCTTTTTTTTCTACGCGCGGATTCAGGAAACCCGGTTATTTTCAGAGATCTAAATTCGTGATCATTGTACAACTGACCACCCGGATGCAGTAGGTAGTGTGTCTATTTGTTCAAGTGACAAGAAGCGACGTTAATCCACCGATACAAAGCAAATAGAGGATGGCTCCGTGTGCGGTACTCTGATCACTACCGCTAATTAATAATGTGAAACAATGGAACGTCATGTCTCGAACAATACGAATAAGTGTTTCATTAAAAGTTTCGCAAATTAAGGTTGATGTCCAAGGCGAGATCATGCAAAAGCTTCGCAGCGAGCAGGGTTCGAACCTACGCGGGCAATGCCCATTTCATTCCAAATCCAACTCCTTAACCACTCGAACATCGCTGCAGGCGATCGGGAAAGTCTCTTGCAGCCTAATACGACCTTCCGAATAAAGGGTGAGGAAGAGGAGGATTCGGCAATCAAATAACGACGTAGAGGGGACAGTAGAGAGTAGTGGACTTAGAGGGGAAAAGGATGGGGAGAGAAGAGCAAAGAGAATGAAGAGGAGGGCGGACACGTAGAGAAATGAGGAAACCAGAAAAATCATCAAATCAAATAGATAGATAAGTCATTTCAACTACCTGATCTACACCGTGATGAAACCGTAAAACAATGTGTAAAATATGTAGGCTGGTAACGTTGAGACTATCAGCTTGAGCGAGGTTTGGAAAGCTCTGAGGTCAGAATGTTTAAAAAATGAAGAGGTAGAGAACAAGCGAAAGAAGAAAGGAACGGAAGGCATAATAGAATAGGGCAAGAGGGTAGAGTCCGTGAAAGAAGCGAATGAAGGAGGGGGACAAAGTACGGGAAACTAGTACAAAGAACCCTGGAACTTCCGCGTCTTATCTCAAGACGCCTATGAGAAAATGAGAAAGCCTTGGGCCCCTAGATCCCCTTCTCCTAGAAGAAAGTACGGGGATCTCTCGCAGGGCAGATTAGGCGCGGAGATTTTGGTAATAAATAGTAACACTTGTGCTAGATATCTATAGCAAAGCGAGTAGCTGTGATTCTATTATGGTGATTCTGTAATAGGGAAACACTGTGTGATAAGCACTATTCATCTATCCTTAAAACTTTGTAATAACGCGAGAGACGCTCAAATATAGGTAGGTGGTAAGGCTAACCACGGCTATAGCACCTTCTCTTATCTCTCTCTTCGCTTCGCCAAGAATTGCTGCTGATAACGCAAAATGAGCACAGCCTCCCGGCTGGCAATCAAAAAGCGCGACAGGGTGGGAGAGACGGAAATGGAACGGATAGGGACGAGAATAGGTGGAAGGAGGGAGAAGCTGACCGTACTGAAGGATTAGAATAGATAGCGGGGGTCGGGCTATCAGTGTCAAGCTTCATTTGACACTGTTCATTACAGAAAGAATGTGGAACAATAGGTTAAGCATGGTCCAAAGATGAGATATTGTACAAGACACACTGTCCTGGCGGTTAGATAACTATCATACGCAGAGTGAGGCTTGTTTCATTCATAGAAAGCCCTTCGAAATTGTAGGAAAGGTTAGTGTAGGGAGACTCTGTCTAACGTGGGCAATAGGAGAAGAGTAAGTATCTATTAGGCTGATTGTTATCGCAGAACCTGTCCTCGTCTCTCCCCAGTCGATGACTGTTTGCCGCCGATACAGACGAAAATATAGCTAAATATAAAGCGCGAAACTGCCCAAGACATTCAGGCCTCCTCGACAGCCTTAGTTAGTAAGCCTGAGGTGTTAGCGAAGAGTGAAGAATGCGAAGCAAGAAAATGGGGGGAGAGGGAGAGTGAAGAGCCACTGCGAAATACGCTGACAACTGTCGCTAGTGACGGAATACTTAGCCAGAGAGAGACGAACGAATGCGAGTCATAACTATGACTGGGAAAGCGCTATGCGCTTAGATGGAGTAGAAGATTAGTTTAATTTGCATAGATTTATATAAAAAGGGCATACTTGAGCACTAGCCAAGAAATATTAGGAATAAAGAGACAAACGTAAGTCAGAGAGGAGAAGTGGGCAGCGCGAAAGCGACGCTTTGAATGCTTTAGTGGAGCGCGCTGCTGGAAAGGCAGCGAGCGAGAGAGCGTGCGAAACGGAGAGACGCAGACAGAGGGCCGGACGAGAGAGCGTGGGGGAAGGAGAGAGACCGGAGAAAGAGAGGGATGAGGGAGAGAGTGTGAGTGGTGAGGAGGGCAGAGAGGGAGGGGGGAGGAGTGTGATGGAAGAGAAAGGGAGAGAGGGGACAAGGGGCAAGCTGGCAGGAGAGGGGGTGGGGAGTGAGAGGGTGGAGGGTATTTAGAGGAGGGATCAGACAGATCGTTTGTTATTGCAATTCTTCACTGCTTACACTTATTTAAGTGAATGAAATAAATTATATGTAATAATTAATGGGAGTTTCTAATACGAAGCTCGTCACAGACTTGACTCAATACGAGAGAAGCGAAAAATGCAGAAAGTTAGCCGACAACTGGCCTCAGTCCATCAGCGAATTACCCCTTCAGCTTCATTGTTAGAGTGGTCCCAACGCCCCTAGTCTGCCTATTGCATACTGGAGTTGTGTACAGGAGGAGGGAATGGAGTCCATATAGGGGGAAGGGAAGTGACTGTCAACACACATCCTCGGGTAGCGTGCACACTAGCCATGTTGAAACCTTTTATTACAAGTTCCACGAAAGTTGACCAAAAGTACGCAAACGATTGCGAACTGTCTATACAAATACGCGCGCTGATCTAATACCTCTCCGGCTTCAATTTTCTTACGATTCTACTAATCCCTGCCATGGTCAAACGCAAGGACTCAATTGGACGCCGTAATCAGCGGGAATAGTCTATTATTTACTACCTACTATCATGTGATAAGTCCTGTCTGTACGTATGTCTGTCTGCCTGTGTGTGTATGTGTCCTTCCGCGAATTTTGTGACCGGCATAACTCATAGCTCGTTGAAGATATCGTAAAAAGTTCAAGAGTGACTACTATTATCTTTTGAATATCTCGAACACATTTTTGTCCGATTTTGAAAATATGATCTCAGGGCTGAGATATATCGATTTTGTAGAAAATTTTCAAAAACGCTCAAACTTTGCCATAACGCGTTTTAGAGCACGCGGATCATTTTTGAAAAAAATCCCTTATAAAAAAACCGCTCCCCTCTTGCGCTCGGCTGCGCTATACGCCGGGCATCCGGGTATTGAGTTGTCCTACGAGGTGTCGGTCGGTGTCCTGTTTGGTGTAGTTGATAGTAGTGTCTGCTGGTAGGCGGTCCCAGGTGGGATCGGATTTCTATGTTGAGGAACGGTTTTGCTGATTTTTACATGCCTTCGGAATGATCATTATTCCATAATAATGCGGTATCTGACCGACTACTCGCTTCACTTACGGTTTTGAAAGCGCCTGAAAAACGTAATTCGTATTAGTGAGTACTGCCTAGATGTTGTAGTGAGCAGCGAACGGAAGAATACCGCTTTAACTTCACAGCTTCTGTATGTATATAGTAGGTGAACGTAGCTCAATAATTCGGTAATAGGGAATTATAAGACCAACAGAGTGAGGAAGAGGATGAAAGAATGAGGAGAGGAAGACGATAAATACGCTAATCGCTTTTTTGGTTTTCAAACCCTGATGATGGTCAATCCCACTATAATAATAATAATATTTATCACCGCAAGTGTGTATCAACATTTAAATGAATTCACATTGTTATGTCCTTAGGCTAGGACAAGGGGTTGAGAGGGTTGAGAAGGGGTAAGTCGACAGAGAAGGGGTGAGTACGATAAGGATCCCAGCGGGATAGATGAGGTGCGATGAGACGAGACGAGAGGGGCAACCACACTGGGTTTATTCAGACAAAGGAATGAGGGGACCAGTGAGGGGAGACAGAGGGGAGAGACGAGGTGTTGGGAATATCCAAAACAGGTATAATGGAATTAACCATATATACAACACCTCCCCTCTAGATGCGAAGCATCTCACTATGGGGTCTATGTACAGGGGACAACATCCGAGACGAATCTTCTTTCTTCTCTTCTGCTCGATGTCGGTCGATCCGTACATCACGATCCGATCCTTCATAGTTGAGCCGAACATCGTTCGTACTCATCCGAAGCAGGTCACCGATTCCTTCAGTGAACATGTAACTCAACTCGTTCTCTCGAGACATACTCTCGATTCGCGTTCTGTGGGTCCTGTACGTTCCACACGGATCCTTTCCTCCCACCAAGAATGCATTCCATGCACTCTTCTCTTTCCATTTCCAGTGGAATTCAACCTGCTTTCCAGACACGGTCTCACATACATTCGACGGATTTCCGATCCGTTTCTCATAATTCAGGCAGAGCGTTCCATGTGGTCGGCGACACTCCCACATGCTCTCCTTCCGTAGTCACAGGCACTGTCTCAGGCTTCCAAGCCAGCGGCTTCTTATCCATCGCCTTCACAGCCTTGATCAGAGCAATACCCTTTGCCTTTCGTCGTCGACCCTTCACATGTCGAACAACACGGTCTCTTTGCTTATTCACATGTTCATTGAACATTGACTCATTCTTCAGCTGCATGGAATTGTTGTACACTACCAACAAGTCATCCATTGTGCACTTGTCTCCCTTCTTATTTGCTTCCGACAACATAAGAAGATGCACATCTGACATCCTATGCAAATCAATTGCATGGAGTAGAACCAAGACCTTCCAGTACTCTGGAGTCATAGTGGCAATCTGCGCACTCTCCACTGTTTTGTTCACTCTTGATATCAGCAATCTGATATCCTCGATTCCCGTCTTACTCATCGTCAGTTCAAACAATTGACGCCTCTTCTCAAACATAGATGTCCTCTCACCGAACATCTTCAGCATGATCTCAATCAGTTCCGTGAACTGTAGATCCTTCCATTGCTTAGGAGGAAGAGTGTCAGTCAACTGTTTCTCGACCTTCGGTGAAAGATAACGAATGAGTAGCCGATTTCTTTACAGGTCAGTATGATCAACCAGATCAACTTCGAATATGTCTTGGTGGTGCGACCACCATCTCTCGAACGTATAATCCTCCTCGGGATCATAAACAAACTCAGTCATTCGCTTTTCCAATGCATCCATGGAATAGCGAGGACTTGCGACAATATTCGATACATCATTGCCTTGAATCTCGAATGTGCCACAGCCAGGATTGATAACCTTAGAGAGTAGCTTTCTGCATCATCAGCAATAGCTGTGCAGTCGAATCATTCGAACATGATGGTTCTTTGACCTCATCTGCCTTTTCCTTAGGCATTTCGTCTTATCTGTCAACAAGAGATTGGTCGTCTCTCTTCACTTTACTCTCCTCTTCGAGTGTTGATCGGTTTACTCGAACCGAAACCGTACCGTTGCCAGCCAGCAGACTGCTCGGATAACACTACAGTAATCTCCTTGAGATTACGATACCACGCCAATCTCAACCTCTCAGGTTGCAGTACTCCAAACGACGAATCTGTTCGTAAAACCACGGGTGCCTCCCGTATCAAACCACTGATCACTGGATATTTCCGGTCAAATCAGGATACAGCCACTCAATACCAATCGGCAAAGAGTGAGGGGGTGGTGGACGGGATGGGACTGAGCTCAAAAAAGCAAACTTACCGTAAGCTTTACTATCCTGGTCGCCAGTGTTATGTCCTTAGGAGGTGCGATGAGACGAGACGAGAGGGGCAACCACACTGGGTTTATTCAGACTAAGGAATGAGGGGACGAGTGAGGGGAGACAGAGGGGAGAGAGAGGTGTTGGGAATATCCAAAACAGGTATAATGGGATTAACCATATATACAACACACATGAATATGAAAACCAAAAAAAGTAGAACAAATTAATAAATTAATAAATAAAACATGATAGGTTAGGGAGAGGGGGAAAGGGGGAAGGGGGTGGGGAGCGGGGAAGGATAGCCAAAACTACACGCCAAGCCAGTGTGAAGAACGTACAAGGGTGACCAGTCCTTGTGCCTGAGGAGGCAAGGCAATGCCGGAGAGGGAGCATTACGTCATCCCAAAGACTGACTTTCGTTTGACTATAGATTGGGGATTGCATGACCGAGCCTTGAGGGGACATGGGGAAGGGACAATAGGGCTCTTCTTATGCCTGTGGATGAAATTGATGTGTCACTAAGTACGGTGTGGAGCTTAGACAAGAACCGAACAACTCTATGTGCAAAAGACGAACGAAGGTTCTCCTTACGAGCAATTGGAATATGAAAAGAAAAGGAAGAAAGTCTACCTCTGGTAGGTCTAAGCACAAAGAATGAAGACATCGGAATGTTCACCTCTACTCTCAATATGCGAATTCCTAGAACAACATCACAAACAATTCTCCTATGCAACAACGACCGAAGCGAATACAGTGATAGTCTATGGGAATAGCAAGGCATAGGGCTAGGAGGACTATTACAACGAGCATAAAGAAGACGAGAGAATAAGTGTTGAACCGATTCTAACTTCCTAATCATAACAATGGAAGACGGAGACCAAACAGGTGAAGCATATTCGAGAATAGGAATAACATATGTGTTAGGAGTGGACACTCCTAAGTGTGCTATTCTCACTCGTTAATACGTAATTCATATAATTATCATTGTTTTAATTAATAATTCGTATTACGGTAATTGTCATTGTCCATTACGGTAGTTTATCGCAAATTAATTGTAATCCCAACTACCAATTTGGGTACTGTAGCATTTAAATTGCCTTAATCAGGTTGACTGAGTATCAGCCTTTTGTTTTGTCATCATTTCTTGTATTTTTTAGTCTTAGTCTTCGTCGTCGTTCGGGTGTTGTGTTGCGTGGTTGTTTGTTGTTAATTTAACCTAGTCTCGGGTAGTCAATAAGACAATTCTTCATAATCTGTATTGCACACATGAAGTAGCGGGGAACTAATCTAGAAACTTGGGACACCTCGCGTACCTGGCGAGTCATATATGGGGGCCGAACATTCGGTCTAGTTAATTCATCCGTTTCGCGTTCGTGTTCACAGTTACCGAGACGCGTGCTTCTTTATCTGTGCGTGGTCTTAATTGTCGTTCGCGAGACCTTTCCCGGTAATCGACTGGGAAAGAGTGTTAAATTGACCCTCGAATTGAGGAGAAGCAAGCATTGCAGTGTGCCTCGTACTCGAGTGAGCGGGGAACACGAGATGACGCAGCCGACTGAAGATGACCTCTTGAATCGAGCGGGAAGCTCGGAAGACGGTGATGATCGATTACTCGCGTCGGAAAGCGGGGAACGCGGACATCCAAAGGTGAACCTTCTCAATACGAGGGAAATGGTTAGATGGGTGGATAATGAATGGCTGGTCAACGGAAGAGTGACTAATAAGGCCATGAATTGGGTTTCGAAGCATAAGGGGAAGAGCCCTGGTAGAGTAGCCGTAGCAAACTTGAGGGAAGTTTTGTTATGGGAGGAGGGAGAGTACCGTTAGGGGTATGAGAAATTGAAAGGAATGGTTAGTGGGAATTACCATGATATGGAGGACCTTGTGAGTGAGGCCTGTAAGGAAATGGGATGCTCAAACTTGAGTAGTTTTACTTCAAAGTTGCAGGCACTGCGGAAGGAGGTCAAGGATGACAGAGAGGCCGTTGAGGGATTGATGAAGGAGAAGCTCGCGCTGGAGCAGCGAAACGAGGCGCTTCTCGCAGAGATGGAAGCGGAGAGAAGGCGTTTCGTCGAGGAGAGGAAGCAGTGGCAAATGGAGCACCTGAATGGTATGACTTCTTTCGCTAATGAATTGCTTGATGCTAATGGTGGTTCCAATGCTTATGAAGGTGAATTACCTTTGCAGAGGAACGAGAGGATGGCTCGGGCAAGGCGGAGCCACGAGGAGGCTTGGATGCACGAGGCCGCGAACGAGACGCGGGGAACTCGAGGACTCCACTTGAATGGGAGGAGCCGCCGAGGAGCCGAGTAGACAATCCAGGTACGGGAATGGTTGATCTATGTTCACACACTATTTGTAAAAACCATGTTGTTAACGGTTAAGATACTCGATTAATCGGAGACAAACAGAGTGCGACGAACGATTTTTATAATTCGATCACAATTTGAGATAGAGGCGGCGAAGAATCAACAGAAACATGTAAATTGAAGAAATAAAAAATGGTACAATTAGCATTTTTTGTGGTTTATCTCGTCGCTTATTTTCTCCGCACTCTATACTTATAAATAACAGGTAATTTTCTCCTTCTTATTAGTTTTCCTCAAACATACAGTCAAACCATTATATTCTTCAGGGAATCATTGACGGAACGAATAGAATGCAATTAATGAGAATCATCAGCAGGGGTTGGTGAGTCATTGCGATAGGTCATGGTTGCGTGTCTCGCAGCGGAAACCCGATGCTTTTCGTTCCCTCTGATCTCCACACTACGGACCGCCTTAACCCGTACCCGATCTCTGGACCGACCCCTTCTCCCCCTTTTTCTCTCTCCTTCTCTCTATCTCGCAACGCGCTATGCACGACTAATGCAAACACCACGCGTGCTGAAGTAGATAGCAACAGTTCAGTATGATTATTAAGACTACTCGCTTTCTTGTTGCAGATTTATGACAAAATTGCTGTCGATCAAGTAAATAATAGAAGGATGAAGTTGAACACATTGTGCTGTGAAGCATGAAACACTGTCAAGCAAAAAATGAAGATTTTGCCGCACAACAAAAGCACGATGCCCTTCAAGCGCTTATGTGGATAAGGTTAAGCGAAAAGTCTCTGTATTCCATCGTGTTCTTCCAAGCTGTCTATATTAGCCAACTGTGACTCATCGACACTCCGCCTCTACAGATCCAGACCTCATTCGAGAACGCGTGCACACGATACAAGCAAGACACGCCCCCCATCGACTTAGCTGCCTAACACCCTAATATTCTCCTTATAGCCACCTCGTCAGGATCAAGTGAGTTGACTTCTCGTTTGCGATGTCGCCCCATGCTTGGACTCCCGACCATTATTCCGAGTCGAAGAGGACAACATTTCCACCGCATACGAAGACTACACAAAACGTCGAGAAGGTCCGTCACGCTGAGGTTTTCTTTTTTTTCTTCAAGAACGTCCAGTTCAGGCCGCTTCTACCGACTGGAAGGCGGTCGTCATCGGCACGCTCATCGTTCTGTTGTGTTCGGTAGAAACGAGCATCTCCGGCCAGGGCGAGTACTCGTACATGAAAACGGTTTGGGGCCTTCATTTTAATCTTTCTTTTTTGTATTGAGAAGATTTTGTCTGGTATTTTGGTATTATGCACAGCTAAAGAATGTCTCGTAAACAGATCGACCCCGCGACGACGTCGTCCTTCTTCGGGGCAGCGATGGCCATCGTCAACGTCGGCACCGCCCTGTCCATGGTCCTCTTCGCGGTCTGGTCCCACTTCCGGGGAGCCATAAAGTGAGCCTTTGAACGGGCCGAAAATATACCTCATAAATCTTTTCAATAGGAAGCGGGAAACGGACCATTTTCATGAATATGTTTCATAAGCCTGCCATCACTGACCTTCCCTCTCCAGAGAGTTCTCAATCCCCCCGTCTCCAGAATCCCGCTCCTCTTCGGCCGTCTCATCGCGATAGCTGCCTGTATCCTCTATCTCCTCGTCGAACTCTTCCCCTCTGGTCGCCGCTACGTGCTGCTCGTGTGCTACCTCCTCTTCGGAATCGGGTCCAGTAAGTGCTTCAATCTAGCTCATTAGAGCTATCCAATGATGTAAACAATGCATATGGTATTGAGTGGAGGAGATTTTCGTGCATAGGTACTGTGATTCCAAGATGCGTCTCATACACTCACTTTGGCTCGCTTTCTCGCCTGCTAGTCGGAATGATCTGCTGATACTCCACTATACTCAAGTAGCAATGATCGACAGTATTTATTGTTAATTGCCTAGGTACTGCCCAGCTGGTCCGCAGCTACGTCGTCGTGAAGAGTACGGAGGGCGACCGGACGCGGGCCTTCAGTCTCTTTACGATGGCGACCATCCTGGGCGTCGTCATCGGACCGCGTATGTCTATGTGCGAAAAGGCGATTATACATAAACGAATGTACATAATATATACGAATATTTATGCTAATACACATAAGGCGAAAATGTTCCGCCAGTCGCGCCTCATTCCTATTTCCGAGTTTCATGAGCAGAGAGTGCGATGAAGTAGATAGGAATGAGCTTACCGGCGGGCCTTCCTCGTTAATAGCAGCGACTCCTCCAAAACGTCTGCATTGCGCATCCATTATTTTCAGTGTGCCAACTTGCCTTCTCCAGCATCAAATACCCCGGATATACTATAGTCAAGGGCATCTACTTCCACATGTATTCAGGTAAAAGCGATTCATTTTAGAATTTCCATCTCAAATAAACGAAAACTGTTAAAGCTTTTCAATCAGTACCACTAACCATTCCAGCTACGGTATGGGTGGCCCTCATCATAGACATTGTCTCACTTTTCGTGATCTGCTGTCTGTTTACCGATATCGACAAGAAGCAAAAGAGTCGCTGCCTTGAGCATGACCCTACTGCTAAAGGTAGGAAAATTATGGCTAACATTTTCCTCAGCCATATTACAAAGAAACTGTTTCCAGCTCTGTCATTCCCCAATCGGATCGTGAGCACTCTTAAATCCTCGATCCGGTCCGCCATGGCCGCTTCGATCCCGTGGTTTCTCGTGGTGATGATTATCTTGCAGCGCATAGTCGCGGACATTGTCCAAACGACAATTGCGACGTATGCATTCAAGAGATTTTTGATGAAATTCAGAAAATTCTATGCAAATTTATTCCATTATTTACCATTATTGCAGGCTCTCCGGCCCGATCTACATGGTTGTGTTCGGACTAGACGCCTCGCAGGCGACGATTGCCGGTGCACTGACGCAGGTTCGCAAGGATTCGCAAGGATTACTTTAAAAAATTATTTCCTATTATTGGAGGAAAACGAACGTTGAGAGAGCTGCGCATTTCTTTCCGCTAACCACCGTTAAACTTCAGCCGGAGCCGGCTTTTAGCCTAAGCTGGCATTTTGCCAAGAGAGTTTCACTGTATTTAGCGGAGTGCGCTGCAAATATTTCTCAACGTTCCTTTTCCTCCAATAATAGTTGCTATACCAGCTTGAGACTTGGCTATGAAAAATGTTCCGTCATTTGTCACATTTCTGCTTCCGATGGGGGAAAGCGGTAGAATAAGAGAGTCAACGCGAAGTAGGAATGAGATTCGTGACGGAAGTTTTTCTATCAATAATGTTGAAGGGTATCGGCGGAGTTGCGGCTCTCGTCGTCTGTTTCCTTTTCTTTCTGCTCAAGATTGGAGATCGGTAAGCTCACTATAGAATAGAGTCGTTTATGCAGGCCTCAAGGAAATGCGAATAAGGAAAGGCCAATAAGAACACCATAGAACAAAGAAGAAGCTTTAGAGCGCTCTTCACCCTGTTTTGAATTGGCTTGTGTAGTAAATAATTGCGAATAAAACAATGATAAAAAGAAAATGAGAATATGGCTTGTCAAGGCACGTTAAATATTGCTTATAACCATTTCGTGCGTTGAAAATTATCGTAAAACCCGTTAGCAGTTCAAAATTTTGGTTTCGTAAATTCTCCTCTTCAGAATAGGCAACCGTATCCTGTACATCTACTCGTGCTGCGCTGTACTGACCATGTACTTCATCAGCTTTCCCTGGCCCTTTTTCGGACACCCTCTGGAACCGTACAATGGTATGCCCTCCCAGAATTTGCTTTTAGATGACCTAGATCATACCTCTGCGGCTCTTTCGACGTTCTATGATATCAAAGCTGTTCGAGCGAAAATCAAATTTGCTTCTAGAAACATCGCTCGCGGGCTGCAGTCCGGAACAATACAGTTGGTGCGACACGATGAAGGTACAAGCTCATGTAACAGTTGCTAAGCATATTAAACATATATAAAAGCTAAACATATAAGAGAATAGAATGTAATAGTTTGTGAAAATGTGAATAAGAAAAAAAATAATGTGGAAGGAATGGTTCACCTTTCACCCGCTTCCTACCTAGAGCATTCCTTTCGGGTTTTTTTAACCAATATGTTTCGCTGCTTTTAGTGACGAGACGCGTCGCAGTTATGAATGATGTACGAAACATATCGTACGTCGCGAAGACTGGTTGACAAATCCGGTATAGTACGGTATTGTACCGGACTAGACGGTACAATAGCTTCCTGACGCACTGATTAGGTTTTACAACTATTCCACCGAGTTCTAGCTTCCCCATGGTCGGTTTCTATGTGAGGTATCGTCCAATTTTCAAAATTCGCGTTTTTACGGGTTGTTTTGCACTTGCTGCGCGCCCGAATTGCGCAGCGCAGACCATAATGTTTTGCAGCACACCAAGTGACGGGGGACGCGCGAATTGGCCGGCGCTCAAAAATGGTCAAAATGAACGAATTTCAATAATTTATGTGTAGAATACGTATGAAACGCGTACGGGGAACCTAAATCTCAAAGAAATAAGTTGGAAACCTCCTGAGTGCGCCAGGAGGCTATTGTACCGCTCAGTCCGGTGCAATACCGGACTATACCGGATTTGTCAACCAGTCTTCGAGGCGTACGATGCACATGAAAAAGACCGGAATGGAATGCTCTACTATAGTGGATTAAAAAGATCCGTCGGAAATCCATTCCGAATATAAGGCGAGAGAGTGTGCAAAGATGAGAGAATTAGACTCATTTTGGAACGAAAGAAACTGACGGATCGGTTTATTCCACTATACCCTCATTGCAGACGACGTCCGTCTGGGCCTTCCTCCCAGTCGTCGCTGTCGTTGTCGGGACGGCGATGCCGGCCTCCGTCGTCTCCCTCGACTCTGCCTACTCCAAGGTCCTCGGACCGGTCGACCAGGTTATCGTTATTTTTTACTATTCTTAAATAAAAAGAGGTTTTATTCCTAGGTAAAGTGCTTAGAAATTGCATGCAGCAGAACAATTCTTATTATTGAGTATTATGCTTTATTGAGTATTATGCTACACATTATTGAGTATTATGCTGAAAAGGGATTGTAATATTCACTCTCCATGGTGGTAAGACCAATCAGAAGTGCTCTGCAGAACTTCATGCAGTCGATCTACGTGGCCGCGGATGATCTCTTCCAGATAGTAACGCCTATCTACACAGCGTAAGTCTACTTTGCCATTTAGATATTATATTTCATATTATATGGTATTATTTTTTTGTAATTGTTTCATTTTGTAAAATGTATCTGCCCCCATCTTCCAACAGCCGGCAGGTCGTTTACATTTAATATTTTTGCAGAGCACTCTTCCAAGCCAACGGCATTTTCACCCTGTGGATAGTCAACGCAGGAACTGTAGCCGCAGCTCTGCTAGTGTGGCTGCTGTGCTTTCGGCGACTCGGACCTTACAAATAAATGTTATCTTAATGATTTGCGTCACTGAAGCTGCCTGTACATAGATGATAAATGTTTTAACTTCTTTAAAGTTTTCGTTTCCGTGCGCATAACAAGAGGTATGAACGTAGCGCGAAAAAGAGGATAACGCAGGAAAAATAAACATAGACACTCAGGAATAACTGGATTTATTCCGGTACAACCGGGACTAAAGGCGGCCCGGCAACGAATTGCGCGGAAGTGAACGTTTTGACGCGGCGTAGAGTGCAAGGGGTTGGCGGAGTATGGCGAAGACCGAGCTTTGGAGACCTGCAATGCTCAGCTTGACTTTTCAAGCGTTGTTATGGAGACGCATCACCCATTTTGTGAAGCAAAAAGCGGAAAATCGCATTTCATAGTGTTTTTTTCATAAATTTGAAAAAAACTGACCGCGGACTAGAGCTTGTACTTTGTGCAGAGGCGCGCGATTGCCGCGGGCGAGTCGAACGTCTGCAGTGTATGAAAAATACTGCCAAAGTTAAAATGCCATTTAAAGAGAAAATTATGTTTAAGTTTTAAGTCCGAACACTGTTATATAAATATTTTAGCGAGAAAAGATGCTGAGCACTTTGTGCGGATACCCTGAATGTGAAATCGTAGTCTACCATAATGGTTACCTCATTGGGCGCGACCCCGACTCGTGGAGCCGTCTGCAGCTAAAATGCAATAAGTTTTACACAATTTTCCTTCTTAGCGAGAATTCACTTAAAGGAGCTCCATTCGGAACCGTTACACTATTCAAATTCCGGACGGCATCCTGACGGAATTGACTAGTTTCTCTTCTAAGCCCCTCGCTCTCACTCTATTCAAATTAGTCTTAATTAGCCTGACTACGGTACCGAAT
This sequence comes from Micoletzkya japonica, assembly GCA_900490955.1. Lineage (NCBI taxonomy): Eukaryota > Metazoa > Nematoda > Chromadorea > Rhabditida > Diplogasteridae > Micoletzkya > Micoletzkya japonica. The sequence goes on from LS835609.1 coordinate 226,061, forward strand.
GGTCCTTCTTTAAGATCTCTCCATAATTGACAAAGAAAAATCTCTACTAGTCTGGAACACCAGACAGTTTAGGGCATTATTCTTCAGAGCGAACTATTCTCCTCTTCTAACGGATTGTTAATTGTTACTTCTCTTGTATTTTTTTTAAATTTAAAGACAATATAACAAAATAAATGCAAAAAGATTTTTATAATACCTCCGGAATGACGAGAGCAAGGACGTGCATGGCAGCAATGGAACCGACAAACCAGAGGAACAGTTCGAGGTAGAGACGGGACGAGGGAGGGCAGTGGGGGTGCGAGGCGACCATTCGGGAGGCAGGCAGGCAGGGGGAATGAGGGAGAATAAGGGGATGGCTTTTGAAATCCAAGCGCGATTAGCGTATTTGTCGCCTGACTCTCTTCATTCTTCCATGCTCGTTATCGCACTCTCGGTCTCCTAATGCAATTAAATTTTGAGGGGGGGGATGCTAAATAGGTAGCATCCAGAGAATGATATATAAAGAGCACGTAGACTAGACATGTGCACGAGAGTTCTCTTGCTCAATACGTTTCATTACTTTCGGTGACGAGAGACGTGGCGGTTGCGAATTACGTGTGAAACATATGCATTAAAGGCAAACCTCCCAGGAAAATTTCGGATTTTGAGTTTGATACCTAGACATCAATGAATCAGTCAGTAGAGAACGCTTGCCAAAAAATTAGACCAAAAATTTCATTTCTCAGAGGAGTTCTGAGTTTGTAGTTCGGAAAGGTACGGTACCTATATATACAAGACGAACGTCTTCTTTGAATGCTCACAGGGAACTATGCCCGACTGTTTCCTTGTCGAGGCCGCCTCTACATCATAGAGCAGGCCTCTTTGCCCTCGGGGGCGAATTATCAGATAAGCTGAAGTGCTGTCAGTCGGTTTCGTGAATTACTGTACACGCGTGGGCAGTGAAAATGCTCATTGTAAGCCAATTTCTTCGTGATACGATTAGTAAGAAGTAAATAGTTCGGTAAAATAAACATTAAGTTGTGAACGCGCCTAATTAGTCGCTGCAAAATGCGTGTGAAGGCGTTAGTAATGAATGGAGTACAGAGTTTTCGCGAAGGAAGACGAGAGGCAATGGGGCGAGATCAGGGATCAACAACAAAACTGATAATCGGAGTAGTCAGTCAATCAGTGCATCTACTATTCATCTGCAAAGAGCTCATTGTCACAGGGCGTAAAACGATTTCCTTAGCCGAAGCAGGATAAAAGCAAAACTAAAAAAGGCAAAAAAATCGGACGCGGTGGGAATCGAACATACTATTCGTATGCAAAAGAGTTCATTGTCACCGGGCTTTAAGCGATTTCGTCAACCGAAGCAGGATAAAAGCAAAACTGAAAAAAGCAAAATAATCGGACGCGGTGGGAATCGAACATACTATTCGTATGCAAAAGAGTTCATTGTCACCGGGCTTTAAGCGATTTCGTTAACCGAAGCAGGATAAAAGCAAAACTGAAAAAAGCAAAAAAATCGGACGCGGTGGGAATCGAACATACTATTCGTATGCAAAAGAGTTCATTGTCACCGGGCTTTAAGCGATTTCGTTAACCGAAGCAGGATAAAAGCAAAACTGAAAAAAGCAAAATAATCGGACGCGGTGGGAATCGAACATACTATTCGTATGCAAAAGAGTTCATTGTCACCGGGCTTTAAGCGATTTCGTTAAC
>LS835609.1:228655-259119 GCA_900490955.1 Micoletzkya japonica
CTTTAAGCGATTTCGTTAACCGAAGCAGGATAAAAGCAAAACTGAAAAAAGCAAAATAATCGGACGCGGTGGGAATCGAACATACTATTCGTATGCAAAAGAGTTCATTGTCACCGGGCTTTAAGCGATTTCGTTAACCGAAGCAGGATAAAAGCAAAACTGAAAAAAGCAAAATAATCGGACGCGGTGGGAATCGAACCTACAATGTTCTGCTCCGTAGGCAGAGCACAGTGTTCTGACAATAGAGAAAATGTTAAGCGAACGAGATTCCGAAAAATAACCCTGATTTCGGTAGGAACTCTCGCACGGAAACCACCGTATCCTAAACATTTTTGCTTGTTCGCTTTACATTTAGAACACTGTGAGAGGCGTTAACCATTGCGCTAGATAGCCAGGTGGTGACGTCTTGATCATCGCTTTTCATATAAAAGATTTATCGGTAATTGGAGTTTCTACCTCCTCCCCCGCGTAAAAGCCGGCTCAAGAGTTGAAAATTACTTTAGTGTCTATCATGATGCCCTTCCTTTCCCATTCCTAATAATTTATTTGCCTTACGCGGCACACCGATCTACTGCATCACTAAATGTCGGAATGATTTTTCGCTTTCCAAAGGTTTTGCATTGCGGCAGAACACTGTATTCCGTACTTTGCGCCTTGCGCGCGAAATGCAAGGCGCCAAGTTCTCTAAAACAGATGGAATAGGCACGGGAAAGGAGGTGGACAAGCGTCTCTCGAAAGGAAGTGGTTTTTTTACATGAAAATGGGCAATCGTCGAGCTGTGAGCTCCTTGAACAAAATGAATGCTATGCTTTCTTTTCTGTATCCTTCCTATGCGCAGTTCATAAGAGCTTATCCGGACTTTGAATGATGGTTTCTATTTTTTAACATATTCATTTCTTATATTGGCAATAGTTGCGCGAATTTTCCAATTATTTATTACTCATCATCTCAAGTCGTTCCTAATCTCCCCCGGGAAATATCTGCTGAGAAGCCGTACAAACCGAGAATTGTACGATTTCCGCTTAGCAGGTGCTTCGAGTGAGAAGAGTGACACAAGTCGTACTGGCAGATACGAATTGACAAGTTTTGTTAAATAATTAAATTCGAATTACTTTATTTTTTATTTCTATGTCTTTTTGGATAAAAGCAGTTTTTTTTTCGTATTCGGTCTTCATTAAGTTAACAATAAATTGCATCAATTGTTTCCGACTCTCTTTTCCGTTGAGAACTACGTGAAGAAGAGCCGCCGTTTTCTCCTCTCAGTGAAGCTGCCTAAATGAGGTCCCATTCATCATAATCCCGCGTCGTCGAACAATTCGAATTCCCGCGCACATTGCGTATTGCGCCCTCCGCCCTCTGAATGCCCGCGAATCAGTTGAACCGTCGGGGCACAAAAGGTTTCCTTTCAAACCGCATTACTCTCTCTCGGCAAGGCGCCTGAGGGCTGCGAATGCAATTGTCAGAAATAGCACAAGAGGAGGAGATGCGCACTTTGTGAAGCATGATTTGGTCGACCATATGACGTTGCATATTCTGTTATGTGATTGCAAAAATTTCTGTAAGGTTGAGGAAAATGTTTCTCCGTCGGTTAGTAAATACGATTTAAAGATTAACTATAGCATATTTCAATCTCATAAAGAGATGAAGCTCCGCGCATCAAATCAAGGCGAGTCCGCTAGTACTCCCCCTCCCCTATTCCCCTCTGAACGTACCTCGCCCGGTAGTCTTCGCGTGTGTGTGTATGTTCCTGTGTACTCTCTCTCTCAGTATCCATCTCTCCCATCTCTTCGATATCTCAATCTCATACCTTCTGTTCCCCCCCCCCCTCCACTCCTCAGCTTACGAACTTCTCCCCGTGCGTGATCCGAGTGTAGGTATACTTCACGTGGCAGTCGTGTCGTACTGGCGTCAAAGATGTGTTCTCCTTCCACGTCTTCTTCAGTCTTCACCCTCCGCATCATAGAAAATAGTGGCGAATAAGTTCCCTCAGTAGTGTCATTCCTACTTTGTCCGCACTCTTCCACATCGAGCTCTCGTACACGTGTGAAGACAGATAAATAGAACATTTTTCTCAATCATATCTATTTATATTTCAAATCATGAATTGCTTTTCGACAACCAAAACATCACGCGAACTTTTCCTTTGCGAATTTGTCATACTTTCAGTTGAGAACCTACCAATAACATACATATGCTCTATTGGCGGCCTGCCAATTATAAGCAAAAGCTTGAGACAATTTTTACGCAACGTTTTTACAATAAAGTTTTTTTTAAATTTATTTTTTGATAAACAAAGAGACGCAGGTATTTTGTAAAACAAAAAAAATGTAAATAATCATGCAACTCTCGGTCTCGGGGAGAACATTTCAAAAAGGCATAGCATGCGCTTTAGATACCCTCGTCGCCCATACGCGCACGTCATGTCGTGATGCTCACAAAATATGAAGGCCCTCAGTAATCTCCCCTTCTCCTTTTCTACATGGTGACGACGACGACGAAAACATCGCATTCGAGTTGATGCTCTCCCTCTGTCAATTGCTCACTCTCCCTCGCAGTGTCCTCTCCTCTCGCTCTCTTTCCATGATGCCTACTAACCGAGTCCTTGGCTTCATCTTCTCTCCTCCCTCTCCCCTCCCTGCTTCTCTCACAACACAGGCCTCTCCCTCCCTCCCTCCGATCGATGATAGCAGACTAGCATTTGTCTGTCTCTCTCTTTCTCTCCTTCTCTGCCTCGTTACCTCTCTCTCTCTCTCTTACTCTATTTTCTATCTCGTCTTACTTCATTCTCATTCTCTCTACATCAAAGTGCTCGACAGCCGTTCCTTCCCCCCTCTCCTCCCTCTCCGCTTTTCCTCTATTATTGGTCCCAGGATGTCCCTCCCCCCCTTAGTTTTTCCAGCGTTCCTTCCGCATATTATAATAGCAGAGAGAGCGGGAGAAGTGGACTCTAGCGCGTTTCAAAGATGAGCTATTCATAGCGACGCAAAGCGCTAAATCTCGCGGGAATAGGATGAGAACGGCGCGCTTGCGCAATTTTCATGCTGGACCTCTTATCTGCCCCTAATTTTTAAGAGTTGGCTTGGACAAATTCGGTGAGGAAAGAGATAGGTATTCTTACATTTCTTGTTGTTTTCATTTTTCTCAATTTGCTTCATACATGAGTACACGATGTATTATTAACAAAAAAAGTCCCGTCATTAATCTCATTCCAACCTTGGCTGTATATCTCTTCATACCGCTTTGCTCTCTCGTCGGAAGTAGGAAAGAGGCGACTGGCGGAACACTTTCCTCAACCATATCATAAAACATGTCCGACAGTTACTTTGGTTGCAAATTCCCCCCCCTTTTACCCACTCTCTCGCCTGATATTCCATGCACGTCTTGAACATCTACAGCTAAATAATGTCTTAATATACTAAGCTTCAGGTCTATGCTCCGCTCGCCCTAATCTTCCCCTCCTCCCCCTGAATACCTTCTCTTCACCCGCACGACGTTCAAATTAGGCCTGCAGCCTTGCGGTCAGTTTGTATCTCTTTTTTTACATTAATCATAAATAAAATGAATTATTTCTATTAGAGTTGCTATTAGAAAAGAAAAGGAAAGATCATGATGTACACGTATTTTCGTCATATTCCCATAATTCAAGGCTGCATTATTAATGCGAACCGTCCCTTCCTCCGCTGCCCTTCACATGCGTCGTGATCTCCGTGTTCGTTTAATAGACGGGCTTCCGGCCGCCGCGGGCCGGCTTTTTACGCAGGATTTCCCGGTCTTGTCGAGAGCATGTTTGCGGAATGCGCGTGGAACAGGCCTCGGCATCGTGCAGCGCACCCAGCATTTCCAAAGCGTCTTTCGTTAGTAAGGTGCAATAAGGATAGTAAAGGTTACCGGATAGAGAGAAAGGATCATGGAAAGTAGGAAATCGTGGAAAACCCAAACGCCCCTGCTGCAGTGCGTGCTTGCGTCACTGTTCTCGCCTCAAACCAGAGAGGGCCGTTCGGGCTTTAGGGTTGCCCTTGGTTGGTCTTTGCACGAATTGCGCCTCGCCTAATGCCCCCCCCCTTACCCTCGCCTAAAAGTAGAAGTAGCTAGCTACTGACGTGGTCGGCTGACTTGGATGAGTGCAGGGGGAGGGGAGTAGTTTAATGAGGGGAAAGATGAGCCATTGAGGTAGACTTTGGCGCCCCCCCCCCCTGGGCGTTAGCTATCTACTTGCAGAGAAACATGACAAATACGCTTGCATAAGGTTGTCCAAGGAAAACACGCAACAACAACACTAACTCTGCCCTAGTTATGCTGAAAAGGGCGAAAGTTTGCGCAGAGCACGAAATGCTGCAGAAGATATAACGACAATACGTAGAATTCTAGCCTAACAATATATGTAAGACGCGTACACACAATTTTTGCCTTACATCTCTTCGGCCTTTAACGTTCTCCTGGCATGGGAAGGTTATGCAACCGTTATACGTTATGTATTCCCTTTGCCAACCCTCGCTAACTAAGCTTTCCCAGGGACGGCGGCCGGCTTTTTCGTCGCTCTGCTTTCGCCGCGAGCCCCGTGAAATCTTTATAAGCCCCCGGTCGGAGACCTAGAATATTCCATGACGGAAGCGGCGTTCCGCATTGCGCCTCCAATTAGTAACTACTGTGGTTATGGAGACAACAAAGACCAAAGAACAAAGATCTATTATCAAAAATCAAGGATCAAATATCAAAGATCAAAGATCAAAGATCAAAGATCATTCAGATGGCCTCGGTGGCGGCATGGCTACCGTTTGCGCGTGCGGCAGCCATCGGCTGGGTGCCCATCTCCCGACAGCCCATGCCCCGGGCACCCATTGCCATACAGGTGACAGCATTTTTGTCTCGCTTTTTCAGGGTTTATTTATTGCCTCTTTGAAGTATTATTGACATTTTGCACACAGGACACATGAATAGAAAACATTCCATTCGGGTCTTTTTGACCAGTATGTTTCGCTGCTTTTGGTGACGAGACGCGTCGCGGTTATGAATTTTATATGAAACATATATATCAAAAAGACCCGAACGGAATGCGCTACACATGCAACCAGTTGTATTCCTTGTTAGTTTTCTCGCAGGAGCTCGTAAGCATGGGGTGAAACAAATGTCACGAAAATGTCTGCAGGCTGTGTGCAATCTGCGCTCTTTTATGCTGATTGTGTTCCATACAGTAGGCTGCTCACTCGAGCCCACAAAGTCTTCCACTCATAAGCACAGCCTCCTCCCCTCTTCGTCCCTCCCCTCTACTAGTCGCGCGCGCTTCTTTCCCGCTCTTCTAATTACCCAAAGCCAAAGGAGAGGAGGGAAGCGAGCCAGCGAGAATGAGGAGCCTGGCAGAGTTAATAGCCGAGTCGCAAACGTATCTATGCACCACTGCTACTGAACTGTGCTCAAAATGGGCGTTTTCTTAAATAAACTGTGCTCAAAATAGCTTATTTCTTAAAAAACTTAAAAGGAGATCGGTATCTATCGTTGGCAAGGTATTACAATTAGAGGCCCCCCCCCCGAAGAATTAGCTGCGCCCCTTGATTCCTCGCTCGGTTGAGTGCACATGCATGGATGCCCCCCTTCTCGGGGATGGGATGGGGGAGGGTCTGAGGGAATAGTAGTGGATGCCATGCAATAACGGAAAGGAGGATTAAGGCGAATGTTAATGTGGTCATGGGATAACATATCGCTTTTTAATTTAAAAAAAGACAGGTGTTCCAAGACCAAACCATGCAAGTGTGCTCATAGTTATGGCTACTCCATCTAGGAATGTTCTTTCTCATGAAGGTTCAAGCTGGTTAATCGTCGAGCTCTAGTGTGCGCAGCTTGCCGAATTTGTTCACTTTGTTGTGTTTTCATCCACCCGCATACGACGCGAACACACAGAGAGAGAGAGACACTGTCTAGGGCTCATTCAACAAGAGAGAAAGGGAAGCAGAGAAAGATATCCCGGAAGGGAAAGGGGAAGGGGAAGCGTGGCAGAGAATAAACATGGACAACTTGGGCAGACAGTAGGGGCATCCTTTTCCTTGTTATCTTTGTCCTCAAATGTAGTGGAATCTAAAGATACATAATTCTCAAGATCAGGCGAGCGAGCGTGCAAAGGTAGGATAATTAGGCTCATTATGGGAGTCAAAGTATAGTGGAATAAACCGATCCGTCAGTTTATTCCGTTCCAAAATGAGTCTAATTCTCTCATCTTTGCACACTCTCTCGCCTTATATTCGGAAAGATAAACTGACGGATCTTTTTATTCTACTATAGATCTTAACCTACAAAAAAAACTTGTATGTTTCCGTTGACATCATATCATCCCGATATCTCCTCCAACTCATGTCAGTTTTTGCTCTCCTGCAATCAGTTTCCTTTCGCACTATTCACCCCGTCCTTCCCCCTTCTCGGCTTTCATTCCGTGTTATCAGCTGTCCGTTTCCCTTCCTCCCCTTTTCCACTACGAGCAAGGTGCGCTTACAACGGAAGAGAAGAAGAAGAAGAAGAAAGAAAGAAGGCTGTGAGGTGAAATGGAGACCCTGAGCTCACGGGGACCGAGTCTGGGTTGCTGCCATTAATACGGGGTTTCGTGATCTTACAATTAGCTGCAGACGAGCTTTTGTCGAAGAAGAATGTGGTGGTATATATGAGACAGAAGGCTTCCACTGTGTTCCTGTTCATCTTGAGAAATGCATTTTATAATACTATCAAGGTTTTTTAGCTTTTTACCCTTGCGAAATAGATACTGTCGTTGTTAGAATAAGTGCCAGAAAGTAGATAGGCTATCACAGCTGTAGATAGTCTCTCGAGTTTCAGTTGTGGGTTCGCGCGGAGTTGTGAGTAGACTAGAATGACTTCGAGTTCCGAAAATAGAGTCGGGAATTCGCACGGACCATGCCCATTAAGAGCGGGGAACAATGCACCCAGTGCAAAAGTGGCCTATTAAAATATCGAACGAACCAAGAAGTGACGAGTATATACCGAGATATATGCTGGGCGTAAATACACTGCATCCATTCTTTCCCCGTCTGATATAGTATATACCGATGACACATTCCTTGCCTTTCACATTGTCAGCCCAGAAGTCATGCCTTGCCGTAACCTAATTTAGCGACACAAAGCGCTAGCTATCGCCTACAAATCCCTCTTGACTCGAGGCGCATAGTACTCGAAATTTCGGGAAGCCACCATTTCATCAAAACGATCATTCTTCAACACTTGATCTTCATGCTACTGATGTTGATGGCATGGTTTTTTCCCGATATTTCAGATACCTGGATATTTCTAGACACTTCTGTAACTAGGACCCAGAGAAACGGGAAGGAGTACAGAAGAATCATTCCTGGAATGAGGCTGTCATCTTCATGCGCTTGACAACACCTCTAAATAGAGAACCCTGCACACACACACGCATCCTCTCACAAAGCCTGTTGAGCGCACATCTTGAACTGAGTGAGCCTCGAGAAAGATGAGAACTGCGCAGGAATTCCTACTGCATAAAATTTCTCCGCATGATATTCGCGATGTGAAAGACGCGTAAACGGTGTCCAGTTTGATGAGATACGGTTAATGTTGATAGTGAAACCTGGCTGGACTAGGTCGCACTGAAAACGTGTATATTTATCTACCCGGCGATTTATTTACCTGCGCTAAAGCATCCGAAAGATCCGATAGGCCAAATGGCCCAATACCTGCCAAAAACGATCCCTGTATCGGAAAAGCGCCATCTACTTCCCCAAATCACCGCCTACATGTGCAGAAATCCCCAGCATGTGCCCAAGCGCTCCACGAGATGATAAAGCGCTCCTAGACCCCTTGGTCTGTTTGATCCCCTATCCGCCATCTCCCCTACACATTCACTTCCTCCTCATTCCTTCCTCCCTTGTCTTCTTCTCTCACCCTCCTACCGAATATGCATATATACGCATTCCGGAAAGGAGAAGTCTCGAATTTCTCGTGTCGACTACGTCCCCCTCTGTCTACCTCTTTCCTGCTGAATATAGGGTAAGGGACGGGGGTGTCGAAAAGCAATACCCGTAGTCTCACTTACAAGTTAGACTGTGATGCTACTACACTCGAACGAGCTCAGAATTGTCTGAACGACCACATCGAAAACATGTGTGAGTATGTATCCTTGGAGCAACGATTTTGGCGATGTTTGGTCTCCGTGGGAAATGTGTAATTTGTACATTGTTCTATGGGGATCGAAGAACACCTGTAAATAGCTTACTATTGTAATATCTCGAAGAATGGATTTGAGGCATATTTTCCGTTAGAAAGACTAGTGAACGATTCTTAGAGGTGTATATGTACCTAGGACCCTTAAACGATATCATACTCTTGCAAATTGAGATGATGGTATGCATATTTCTAGTTGACAAGTAATCCGAAGACCTCCACGAGTACGCAAACATTTCCAGCGTTTAGTTGGCGAAAGGCATTTAGCGCTCGCTCATCATACATTCTAGTCAGTTAGCCACTTACGATGATTGCGTGCCGCTTCTCATTTGGACGGGCTAATTCCTCTTGAGAGATTTGAGAGGGAGAGGATGGAGGGGAGGGCGGGTGAGAGAGATCCAAGGTATATAGTGAGAGAGTGAAGTGATTGCCGTTCCCACAGCATGTCTTAGCACACCGGATGCAGTGTGGGAACGAATCGAAAGGAACACATCAAAGATGGGAGAATGTATTCCGGAGGATTGAGTACGTGAAAGTTCCGTGTCTTTCTGTTAGCTGCATGGTCTGTAATGTTTAGATCGAACAACAAACCCCAAGCATTTTTTTCAATTTCTTACCATTCTTTGCTGATAGCAAGGGATTGTGGAGCAGCAATCAGTAAATAGGCATCTGTATCTGTACTTTGGAAATCTGCATATTTGGTCTTGGTCTTCTAGATCTCCTATAGTGGAGTACAGCCTCTTCACAATCGTTTCATAGACTAAACTCTAGCTATTGAGTGTTCTGCCGTCATCCATTCAGCGCGATCTGACGTATGTCTCGTTCACTCATCTATCCAGGAGACAGGTCTCTCCTTCTCTTTCCCTCTCTTCTTCAATATCTCCCTCTCTGCCTCTCAATGTAACCGGATCTTGATCATCGTGGTCAGTTGTAAGGGATACACGTAAAGATGTGTGTTATCGGAGCCTCGCGAAGGGATTTAGAGGAGCAAGAGAGGAGAAGAGGGATGGTGATATATAGCATAGCATGGACCGAGTGACGAGATGCAGAGTGATGGACAGAATGCACTTGTCGGTCGAGGGTGATGGGAGGAGAGCCGACGATTAGCTAAAGAGGCACGCCTTGACGGAAGTACAGGACTGACGAGATTGACACCAAGAGTAACTTGCCTTACGAGTCCTTTCGAAACATGTCTGAAGACATCACAACATGAAAACTTAAAAAAACATGAAACTCACAACATGAAAACTGAGGAAAACTGTGAAAAGTGTGCTAGCCTTATGAATATTGTACCATGCACAATTAAAAATAAGAGACAGGTATTATTGCTTAAACGTACAGAAAAACGTACCACTAGGTCGGAAATACGAATGAGGAGACCAAGGCGGAACATTTTCCTCATGAGATCAACGAAGCTCTTGCTGGAAATCCTCTGGAAATCTCTCTTATCAATGATTGTTCAGGCAAAGGACCTCGCAGTCGACCACGTGTCCGATGAGAAACTCTCGATCAACATCTCGGGCCGGAAGTTCGAGACGTGGAAGAACACTCTGGAGAAGTTCCCCGAGACGCTGCTGGGGTCGAACGAGAAGGTACGGCAAATCATAGATTTTTATTTATTTTTTTAATAAAATGAATTTCGTAGGGCGTAAAGACTAGTTCATTGAGTCTGAGCTATGATACGCTATTGTAATTCGTGCCCAATCTCTGCGCTTGTGAATATCGTTAGGCTGGCATAAAATATGAGGCATAAAATAGAATACAGGATATGTTGTAGGAGTTCTTCTACGACGAGGAGACGGGCGAGTACTTCTTCGACCGGGATCCGGACATCTTCCGCCACATACTCACCTTCTACCGCACCGGAAAGCTGCATGTGAGCGATCGACAGCGTTCTGCTCCGTAGGATAGATTCATATGCGAATCAGGAGAGTGCAGGCGAGAGAGCATGCGAACCGGAGAGTCGCTGAGACATGTAGTAGCAATAGGGAAAATTCGGACAAGCGTAACATTGCCTCACACTATTTATCGTTTGCTAGTGCGAATTGTTATATCTACTTTACCTTCACGAACAGTCTCATTTTGACATTGTACTGTAGAAAGACGCCATTTTTCTTGCTGAAGTAGAAAGAGGGTGCAACATCTTTATCAGACTTCGACAACAAAAAAGTCAACGAATAGCGAACTTTGCAGTATCCACGGCACGAGTGCCTCGTTGCTTACGATGAGGAATTGTCGTTCTTCGGCATCATGCCCGATCTCATCTCCGATTGCTGTTATGAGGACTATAAGGTGATTATATATATGCATTTCTTACGTTAGTCTATCTAAACTTCATGACGTTATAAAAGCTAAATGATAATTTCAGGACAAGAAGCGGGAAAACCAGGAGCGATTGCTCGAGGAGCGTCTGGAGAACAACGACGCGGCGAAGGTCAAGCAGAACCTGCAGGTGGGAGACTACTTTGAGACTACTTTGAAACCATTAAATCAAATTAAATTTAAGGTATCGATATTTCTCGTTGGTTCCAATAGAAACTGTAACAGATTTCTTTCTGTAAAAGGTGTTGGACAAATGATGATTTTAAAATGGCCGGGAATTCTTTCCTTCGCAGGAGAAGATGTGGGCTGCCTTCGAGAACCCGCACACTTCCTCCATAGCCCTCGTCTTCTACTACGTCACGGGTTTCTTCATCGCCGTATCTGTCATGTGCAATATTATCGAGACTATTCCTTGCCGGTACGGTGATCTTTGATCTTTGAAGCTTGATCCTTGACCTTTATTAGTTGATCTTTGATCTTTGCAGCTATCTGGACGACCGAACCTCCATATCATGTGGCGATGTGTACGAGAAGCAAGTCAGTGTCATTATATTTTGTCAAAAAATATATATAATTTCTGCTGAAACCTGTTCGTACTTCTTTTTATTATAAGTAGAGGTTGTAAAATATAACCTTTCAGTTTTTCGTCCTGGACACCGCTTGTGTTATCATCTTCACCATAGAATATCTACTGCGACTCTACGCCGCTCCGGACCGGTAGCGAAACTTTTATTGTTGTTGATCTAGCTTTTTTAAGTTTTGAACACAAACTATCTACTTGTATATAATCTCTGCGTATCTCTAGAGTATCCTTGTTTTTTTCGCAGTGTTCTGACAACAGTGAAAATGTTAAGCGAACGACATGACGAAAAATAACCCTGATTTCGGTAGGAACTCTCGCACGGAAAACACCGTACCCTAAGCATTTAGGCTCGTTTGCTTAACATTTAGAACATTGTGTTTTGGCTTTCAAGCTCTATTTTATGCAGTTCATTTCAATAACAACCTTCATTTTTTATAGATATAAATAAAAATAATTTAAATATCTCAGCTGCCGTTTCGTGCGCTCAATCATGTCTGTTATCGACGTGGTGGCCATCATGCCCTACTACATCGGACTAGGCCTCCAGAACAACAAGGACGTCTCGGGAGCGTTCGTGACGCTACGAGTCTTCGTGAGTCAACCGATTGAATTACTTTCTATTGAAGTGTTGTAAAGCCATTTAAGATAAGATACATTAGTAAAAGATTTAGGCGTAAATGAAAGAAAGTTTGCTTCCTTTTCAGCGCGTCTTCCGGATATTCAAGTTCTCCCGGCACTCACAGGTTTGTCTTTATCTTCATTTTCTGCTTACAAATTTATGATAACCATAGTATTTTTATTGTTTTATATTTTGACAGCTTCTCAGCATTGTCTAGCACATTTCACATAACCGTTTAGATATTGATAATCTCTAAATTTTCGTTTTATAGGGTCTTCGCATCCTCGGTTACACGCTCAAATCGTGCGCCTCTGAGCTCGGGTTCCTCGTCTTCTCGCTGGCGATGGCCATCATCATCTTCGCCACCATCATGTACTACGCGGAGAAGAAGGTTGTCGACACGAGGTATCGTTGACGTTGACGAAAACGTCCCATGACGTGACGTATTATTCCTACGTTCTTTGCACTCTCGTTCTCTCGTGATGGATCATTTATTTCTACCGTACATTAAACATATTTTTGATTAAAATTGTAATCTCTCTGCAAAAGTTGAACTGACGTACAACCCTAGCTTCCTAAAAATCAGAAGAGCGTTTTTTGACGATAAGTTTTAAAAATACAACAGCGCACAATCAGGTTCACCTCGATCCCCGCTGCCTTCTGGTACACCATCGTAACGCTGACTACACTCGGCTATGGTATGTTTTTTTAATTCTTTTGATTTCGGATATTTCAAATAGTATAAAATGTGGTTTGGGAAACAAATCATATAGCTGGCAATCAACTTTGAAGGTGACATGGTTCCGAGTACAGTCATGGGCAAGATCGTGGGAGGTATTTGCTCGCTGTCCGGAGTGTTGGTCATTGCCCTGCCCGTTCCCGTGAGATTTTATCTTTGCTCAAATTCTTTAATTCTTAGCAAACTGAAAGGCATTAACGGGAAACTAGAAAACTAAACGTGTAAATATTTTAAAATATGTAGGTCATCGTCTCCAACTTCTCGCGCATCTATCACCAGAACCAGCGCGCGGACAAGCGACGAGCCCAGAAGGTATTTAAGTCTTGCGTATTTCAGTGTTTATCAGTAAGATGATCTATAATGCCCTTTTCAGACCCCAGTGTTTTAAAATATAGAACAAATAAATAATAATAGCCTAATAGATGAATCGGAGGGCTACTCAATAACTAGCCCTGAACGAAAAAAAAGCATATTGATGGTTCTATTGCAGAAAGCCCGCCTGGCGCGCATTCGCATCGTCAAAAACGCCTCGGGGCAGGCGCTCTTCAACAAGAAGAAGGCCCACGAGGCGAGGATGCGAGCGTTCGACGAGGGACTGCTGTCGCTGGATGCACTCAAGTCGGTCATTATGATTGGGGAAATTGTTCCGTCAGTAAACCTCCTTCCTACTCTGTCCGTAACCTCTTCATACCGCTTCGTACTCTTGGCGGGAATAGGAATGAGATTACTGACGGAAAGCTTTCCTCAACCATACTTCGGTAATGGTTGGCGAAAATGTTCCGTCAGTCGTCACATTCCTACTTCCGACGAGAGAGCAAAGCGGTATGAAGAGAGTGCAGACAAAGTAGGAATGCGTTTACTGACGGTACTTTTCGTTAATAATATTGCATTCTACGATCTAGAAAACAAGTGCAAAACGTAAAAAAATGTAACAAAGCATTTATAGCTTTATAAAATTTGACATAAAGCTTAAGATATTTAGCAGCATTTGTTAAGCATATAAGGAAACACAATTTTCAGCAATGAATAAGCAAATATCATTCCAGAGACGAGGACATCTTCGAGATCCAGCACCACCACCTACTGCAGTGCCTCGAGAAGGCTACCGTGAGCTGGCTACCTTTATTTCTCGTTTGCGCATTTCTCTATGGCTTAGGAAATGCAACAAAATATTTTTTAAATAATAATAATACTAATAATAATAGCATTAAATAATCAACTCAGGAACGGGAGTTCGTGGAGGCGGACGTCGCTTTCGACGGGGGCGTGCGGAGTACGCCCCCACTCTCGGCTGCCTCCTCATCCTCCAACGTCGTCCGACAACGGTTCGCTATTAGATAATAGAATAAACCGGTCCGCCAGCTTCTTTGATTCGAAAATGCGTCTAATTCTCTCACTTTTGCACACTCTCCTGACATTCGTAAGCATAATCTGACGGATCTTTTCATTCCACTATACATTGCCCGTTTGCTTTGAAATGTGCTTTTTGAAATGTGCGCAATACATATCGTTTGATTCTCGTTGCGCAGCTAGGCTATTGTTGACGATAACGTTACCTGCTGTGCCTGCACTCTCTCACTCTCTTCATGCCACCGCGCTCTCTCAGTGGAAGTAGGAAAGCGACAACTGACGAAACGTTTCCCCATCTAAAGACAAATCGGCTTCTTTTATAGTTATGATTTTTTTGATTATTTTCCACACAACTGGGGAGTGCTAATTCGCAGGAAAAAGCGCTCGCGTTGGTGCTGTTCCGGTAATGAGAAGGACCACGATTCGGACGATGAGCCGCGCGTTACCTTTGCTCAGGACCTCAATCAGGTTGGTCTTTGAACTTTGTTCTTTGATCTTTGATCTTTGATCTTTGATCTTCCAGGTGCGCGACTGCACGCCCGATGAGAAGGAGCAGAAGGAGCGCCTGACCAATATCTGCATCTCGCAACTCTGAGCCACCAATCAGGAATCTTTCCATTCTCTGCCACGGAAACAGCGCTAGCTCATCGGAAGCCTTGATTTTCTGAAAATCTTTGTATTCCCTCCTAATTTATGTTTCGGTGGCAGTCCGCTCATCTTTTCCCATCACAAGTTCGCCGATATTCGGCGATGCTCTAGCAGTTTTCTTCCTCATCTTGCCCCATTTCCGAACTATCTCGAACGAACTTTTACGGGTTACCCCTTTTATGACGCAAATCGGTACTTTTGCAAACAGATATACTGGCTTTTCAAATTTCTCGTCCAACTAATATGTAGATTTTAGTTTCATCAGCTTCGTATAATGCTACCGATCAGCGGATTTCATGTCCCGTATCCCCTCTCAAGACAATCTTCCTGTACCATACTTTCTTTCACGATCATCTACAGAGTATCGCGAAGTGACTAGCTATCGAATTTCATTCACTACCATTGCTCGTTGTTTTCAGCCCCCATTTCTCAGATTCCTCCGTTCCTGCCGTACCGCTACAGTAACCCGGTTTATCCGTGTAGGGCCAACCGTAATCAGACAAAGCATAAACCGACACACTCCCAACCGCACGGGTTTTTCTCCATATATTTTTTACCGTATTGAGGATCGTTTGCTCGGTACTTTGTCCTCTAGTGTTTCTTCTTCCATTGGTACTGCGGATCCATTTATGTATAACATTGATTGTTCACCTCAACGTTTATAGTGATACTCGGTTTTCTTCTCAAATGATCACATAATTTTCATGTTCTCACAGATTTGCGATATTTCATATTTCACATTTTCCACTACGTCCTTCATCCTGGTTTGCTATCGGTTTCTAGAACGACCTATGAGCTAGTTATTACATTTCCGTCCCCGTTGATCGACTAAACTGTACACAACCAGAGAAAAGAGATAAAGATATTTATTACGCCAAGTTTTGAAAATTTGATATGCTAGTAGATTTACGCAATTTTTTGGTTCAAATTTGCTATCTAAGATTACTCTTGTAAGATTACTCTTAGATAGCACGTCATGTACCCACAAGCCCAACCCGCAAAAATAATCCTGTCCTCAATCCTACCGAATGCTTATACCTACTCGTGATAGGAACAGACAAGGTCACACTAGATGACGTGCCAAAATACCGATTCGAAATGGTTCTCTAGGCCTCAGTAGGCCCATCTGAAGGTGCGAGATACGGTAAATCTCGGGGGGGAGCTTGTAATTTAATCAAGCACTCCTCTCCCCCAACACTACCCAGTGGTACAGACTGATCACATTTACACAACTTCGTCCCTTCCCTTGCTCTTCCCTACCTGCTCCACGGAGAGGCCGAGCAGGCATTGCCAGGGGTTATTTAGATAGACGGTCTAGACTACAATCTACCCCACGAGATTTACCGTATCTCGCACATTCAGATGGGCGTAATGAGGCTTAGAGAACCTTATGGAATCGGAATTTTTGCTTATCTTATTGTCTAGCCCATATTGCAATTTTCCAATGACTAACTCAATAACGATTTTTTTCGTAGGACATTTCCTTTAACACTGTTATCTATGATGTCATTTGCCGTTTTCATACTTTGATATCAGAAATTATGTGTTCTGTAGTTCACGATTCAAGATGGGTAGATTATATGTTGGGATCAAAGTATCAGTAAACTTACTTATTTCCATGGCTCACAGTATTTTATGTGTACGTCATGGGTGAATGTTTGTAACATTAAATAAAGTGTATGTAGAATGTTATTGTAAATACTAAACAGCGCAACTCGTAAAACAGAATTATACGTTCCGTTTTCCTCGACTATAATTAAAGCGAAAATTCTCTAAGTAATTACCCAATCCGGCTAGACAATTTGTTTTATTGTCACTTGTCGTATTCATACTTTCTTTTCTTAAATAAATAATATAATGTGTACTTACGGGTTAATATTTGTAACTTTAAATAAGGCATAGAATGTGATTGCAGAGAGTTATCTAGAAAGTCTTCGCCGCTTCATCGTACATTCGAACGCTTGCGGCTTGCCTCCCGAAGATATTTTTCTGTCAAGAGACGGCGGGTTCGCCTTGTCCAATGGTTCAATCTTAATGCAGATTTTTATATAATCCGTATTTAAGGGTGAATATTCGTAACCATAAATAAAGTACAGAATGCATAAAAAGAAGACAGTTACCGGGCAGAAATTTTGAGGTTTAAAATCGGTTCCTTTCGATGCTTATGTTTCACATATTATTCATGACCACGACGCATCCGGCCACTGAAAACAACGAAAGATATCGTCGAAAATAATCGATTTTAAACCTCTACAGAAATTAAAAGTGCAAGGTGGTAAAGTCGTTCACTCGTTGTGAATAGCGTACAGAACTAATACGACGGACAGAAACTCGTGGTACAAATTAGGGAAATATCGTTATTATGATTTGTACTGGACGCTGGAAGCTTGAAGCAAATCGACACATTGAATTGCCACGCACCGGTTTCTCGAAATGAAGAATGGATAAGGAATCAAGCTTGTCGAATTCGCGCAGAATCTTGCAAGCACGATTAAATTCGTCCTTGAGGTACTGCCTCTGAAAGCGTAGGTAAAAATAATAAAAAATACGCTCATGTCAATGCAAATGAATGATTTCTGCAATTTGATATGCTTCGTAAACGCGTTCGAGAAAGTTATAACGGCGTTATTATCGCGTCAAAAGTGTTCTACCGTCGACAGCGGAAGAGCATCTTCGGTGTCGCCAGTTTTCGACTTGGACAGCACCTGGAAGGAAACCCGTGGTTCATAGCGCCATCTCAGCATTGTCGCATACGACTTAGATATGAGAACGTAGTGAATGGAGCAGATCCGCCGGTATATCATTCCGAAAATCCAAGTGAGAGAATGCGCAAGCGTGAGAGAATCGGACGCATTTTGGTATAAAAGTAGCGATCCTCGTATTCAAATTTCCGTACCGCGCATCCTTGTTTGGTCTTGTGCTGCTAAGCATAAAGTGCGCGGCCAAATGTGCAGACAGGCGCAGTACCGCAGTGTATAGCGGAAAACGGAATCACTCGGAACACAAAATCATGAGGATCGTCGATATGGTTGAGGAAATAGTTCCGTCTGTCGTCTCATTCAGATTTCTGCAATGGTGTATGAAGAGAGTGCCGACAAAGTAGGAATTAGCGTTTACAGGCGGAACTTGTTCGTCAATAATATAAGCTGACCTCGCTGAAGAGCTGGCTGTAGACCGCGCACTCGACCGCGTCCATCCGGTCGGGCGGACGCCGCGTCTCCGCGTCCCTTCAACCTGCGTCTCTCTATTACGCTTTGTAAAATCAAGTGCGCTTATTGTTAGCTTTCTCGTCAGATTCTCTTCATACTTCCCCGCTCCTCACCTTCCTCGGGCTCACAATCAAAATGCTTCGTTTTCAAAGCCTATTCTCTATATCACTCTACCTCACCTTCGTCGACTACAAGAAGGCCTTCGACAGCGTTGAGTTCGACAAGGTATGGGGGGCTCTAGTCCGACACGGCATCCCTAACCGACTAGTAGCCCTCCTTCAGAAGATCTACAACTCCGCTAAGGTCTTCGCTAGAGTGGGAAGGGAGCGTGTGGAAATCGACGTACGGCGAGGAGTACGACAGGGCGACCCTCTATCACCATCCCTGTTTGCCGCCGTCGCCGAAGAGATATTCCGGAATCTCGAATGGGAGGCACTCGGAGTCAGCGTGGATGGCAGACGTCTCCACCACCTTCGATACGCAGATGACATCGTGATCGTCTCCCACTCTGCAGCAGAGTCTTCTCTAATGTTGCAGCAGCTGGCGAGTGAAAGTAAGAAGAGCGGATTGGTCATAAACGTGAAGAAGGCCCATGCCATGACCAATCGCGTACAAGTCCTAATGGTGGTGGATGGTCAGCCGATTAGCTACGTTCACAGCTTCATCTATCTCGGATCAAGACTTTCCTTTGACCTCAACATGTCACTGGAGATCGGCCGGAGGATCGGAAATGCATGGAAGTCACTCAATCGCTTCTATGACTTCCTCACGAGCCGCCGAGTAATGATGAAGTTCAAGACACGAGTGTTCCGAATGTGCGTTGTCCCTGCATTGCTACACGGATCGGAATACTGGTCAACTCGTCTACAAGATCGTCGAAGACTTGTGACCATGCAAAGAGCGATGATGAGAAGAATGGCAGAGACAACTCTACTGGACAGGAGAACGAATGAATGGCTGACAAGGAAAGTCCCTCTGGAGGATGTGAGGGTCTTGGCCATGAAGAGGAAGTGGATGTGGGCGAAGAGGGTGGCTACCATGGAAGGAGAGAGATGGGCGAAGAGAATGACGGAATGGCAGCCCAGGGAATGGCTAAGAAAGCGAGGAAGACCCAAGAGAAGGTGGAGAGATGATATGAGTGAAGCACTAGGGACTCGGTGGATGGCTGCGATACGAGAAGACAATGACCTGTTCCTATCCCAATGCACCCAACAGGCCCACGCCTTGAGATTGGAATAAATTGATTGATTGATTGATTGATTCTCTATAACATCAAGTGTTCTGCATTCGTCTTTTTATGCCCTTTTTGATTTAATTTGATGATTTTCGTACACCATTTATAACCTCGAGGCTTTTCGTCACCAAAAACAATGATCATAGAAACCCAAAAGAATATATTATTTGTTGTCCTCTCACTGTTCAGTAGGAGGAGAGCTCTCTGCTGAACATAGTTGCAATAATGCACACCATTTTAAATAAATGTATATTAACTTTAGCGCAAGAAAACTAAGCAAGCATCATGTACAGTCCTTTTATAGCGATGAGATATATGAAATTTCGAAATTTAACTCACTTCAAGCAGATTAAAGGATCGCGAAAGGCACGTGTATGCTAATTGGGGTTTAGACTGTTTCACACTCTGCGCTCTCCTCACTTTGCACGGTCTCTCGCTCGAAGAGTGGTTGTTCTAAGCGCGATAGTGAAGCTCAAGCGCAAAATCAGAAAGTGGGAATGCCTGATTCATAATCAGGGTACTCCGATCCATATTATGACGTAGACAGTGACTATTGTTAAAAAGTGGGTTGTGGGACCCTTTAAAGGGACATGTAAGCGAGAATTTTTTTGAAACCGAATATGGTTATACTTGTAAAATATGTTTCTTAGACGATAATAAACATAACAGCCTTTGAAAAATATTTTTAAAAAATTTCTTTAGCGAGAAATATTTATTTGTTCCGGGAATACCTCGATGCCATTTGCCTCGTTACTATGCGCTAAACTCAGTAAGCGCCTTGGCTGGGAAACGATTTTTAGGATATCTCGCGAAGTAGACATTTTTATGCACGCTGATTTTGGTTTTTATATTATTTAGGCTGTAAACTTTCATATGAAAGTCAATCTTTTTTGGCTTTGATGTCCCTTTAAGGCCCTTTTGGAGCCGTAAAGACTTTGCTCAGAAGATAATCATTTACTTCGAAAATGTAGCGGAACATAATTCGGAAAATAAATCACTATGAAACGTTCAGTCTGAAAACATGGATCTGCACTCAATGAGAGAATCTAATAGAACTTATCAAGATGTAGCTTCCAATTTTCAATTTAATCTTACTTGTTACTATACAGGACTATTCCATCTTTTTTGAGTATTGCTAGGGGGCCACCACCTCATCCTCGTGGTGTATCACCAAAGAACTATCAAAATTATGCTATCCCCGGTGACCCGCGAAGCGTGATACGGTCGACCTTTGTATGTGGTCACACGGACAAGGTATGCAGTGATTTGCTAGTAAAAAGTAAACGAGGAGAGTAAACAAATTACGCAAACTGATTTATTGCTCGGACTTGAAGGTGGCGTAAACGGTGCGACATTGGAAACTCCTGACGTGGAGAGCCTGTCACAGCATTCCAAGCGTTCTAATAGCGAATAGCGGTTTCCGCGCATAGGATCCGATCCTATAGGCGAACCAGGGAACGAAAAATTATGAATTTTAAATCTTAAGTTCGTCTCTAAGAATTCTAAACCCTCCGAAAATTTGGTGTAGATCGGTTCAGCCACTCTTGAGAAAATTCAAAAATGGTGGTCAATTCGCTATTAGACACATTCTTTACCGGGCGGAACGCTGTGCTGTGCAGACAGAACAGATGAGGGTGGTGAAAGCCGCAAAGCCAAACGTAATTTCGGCCAAACGCACCATTCTACGGATAGCATAACATACTGGGTTTAACACGCAACCTCTTCCACTAATATGATCGAGGAAAGTGTTCCGTCGGTTCACGTATTTCGCAAGAAGAGCGGCTGTATTTCGTGAAAGTTGTCGTAAAATCACTTGATAAATTCAATTTTGTTTATTTACCCAGTACTCAAGTCTACTATCACGGAAGTTTCTTCACTCCTTCTCCCCTTCCCATGCATAATCCATAATCGGCAGACCGAATGCCTATAAAATCGCATTAACTCGCTCTGGGGTTTTATTTCTCGCAGTTCACGAACTTGGCGAAAGTTTATAGTTCAACAGAATATGATTCAGATGAAGTACTACGTTCTCTTCATGGTTGCAGTCCTGATAGCAACAGTGATCATTGAAGAAGAGAAAAAGAAAATCAGCAGAAGTAAGTTCGTTTTTTTCCATACTTCTACCTCGATTTCTATTGTGACCAGTAAAATACAAGAGATACTCATAATTGCTTCGTAAAGTAATAAGTTGTTCCAGTTATCGAGGTGTTGAAGAAGACTCCATGTTCAAAGGAGGAAGTTAAATGGTAACGTGCAAGAAATTAAAGCACTTATATCACGGTGTTCTGAATGTTCGGAGAGCGAGTGAGGTTTACATAATTATGCAAAAGCTACTGTCTACCACATCACTTTTAGTTTAGTCGAGAGCTACTTTTGTATGAAAATTGGCAGTCTTTTTGTCTTCTTTCTCAGCTGCCAGTTCGCGATAGATTTTAGCCGTATCGTATTCAAACGTCGGTCGCACGCTCGCTCTCCGAACAATTTGCATTTCTTCAGAACATAGTGATATACAATTACACACATCGAGTTATAATAATTTTTGCTTTTGCAGATTCCCCGTTTGGGAGTACATACAATCTGCAAAAGTGAAAAAGCTGAACAATGACGAATTACGACTTATAGGCCTTGTTTTTCCTCCTACGATTGAAAAAAAATCAAAATTTATTCTCCATTCAATTACCTAATCATTAACTAATTGCAAGTACGTTTGCAGTTTCTTTCAAAAAATATGCCGACTTGAATAACTCTGATTATGTTTCCTAGAACGATAATTCAATAAATAGTTGCCACTTTACTGTTGCGTACATGAAACTGCAGCAATTTCACAAAGATATTTCGTAAAGATTGGATAGTTGGAGGGCACTAAACGATAGCCTTTTTCTCAGGTTCTGAGTCATTTTAATGAAAATCAGATATTTCTCATGCTGCGCATATCATCTTCCGTGTAGAATCCGTTACTCTCCACGTTCTTGCTGGACTGACTCCACGAGAAGTCCTCTGTAGGATGGTCTTCCTTCCACTCTCCGTACGAAGCCTAAACCAAGATTTTATTATTGACGAAAAAGTTCAGACAGTAAAACCATTCCTATTTCGTCTGGTCTCTCTTCATACCGCATTCGTTCTCTCATGGAAAATAGGAATGAGACGACTGATTGAACATTTTCCTTAACCAGAAGACCTTCCATTAATTATTTACCACATTTTCCTTGAAACGACGAAATCATAGCTCTTTTTACTTACAGTGAGGACATCCTCAACGTTGCACGGAACCCAGAACAGTCGGTCCAGTAGCAGGCCGGTACAGAAGCTAGTTGTCCTGCAAGCGTTATTTTGACAATGATTTAACGAAATATTTCGCCCAGCAAAATCGCTTCCTTTTCTTCTACACCCCTCACTCGTTCTCAACGTATTCCCCATTCGGAACTCGTCGTCAAAAGCTATTTTAACGAAGCATCTCTTATGTGCGTTTGTTTGCAGGCGGCCAAAGGATGAGTGTGTGCAGCGATGTCCGAGTGGTTAAGGAGTTGGACTTGAAATCCAATGGGCACTGCCCGCGTAGGTTCGAACCCTGCTCGCTGCGAACCTTTTGCTCTTTCACGCTCTTTACTACGGAAAACCTAGTTTTCAATAACTTCCTAAGATACTCCGATCTAGTAAGTGCTTCTGAAAATCCTCTGAACAGGGCATCTTCTGAAAATTCTATTGAAAAATATATTGGTTCCATGTAGTTTCACGCCTGTTTTATTTATAATTCAGAAAACAAATCAAGGATCGGAATCGTGGCTTGGTGTTATTCTGTTCTTGAGGGAAGCGTTTATACACGAGAAATGCGCTCTCCAGAATATTTAACATAGCGAGGAAAACATAGACTGAGGGCAGCAAGTAGTTTTTTATAGACATTCGGATCAAACGTAACGGTCGCCGCGGAGCTGGACGATTGTGAGAGCCAGCAGTGTCTACACGAGAGAATCAACAATATCGGACGACCAGCCGCGCGTCTAATCTGGGAAAAATTTGATCAAATAAATGCTCAATTAATTGCGACCTTTTCTCGTCTTTTTTCTCTGACTCTCTCCATTCCCACACTCTTTTCCTAGGTCGTCATTTATTGAGCAATAAATTGCGACCTTAATTGCGCAGCTTTTGCTCGCCATTTATGGCGAGGAGGTCAGAGAAAGACGAGAGAGTGTGAGTTTTGAAGAGAGTAAAAGGTGCCCCATAAATGGGGACCGTTTTCTCTCTCTCCTGTTTACACACTCTCTCGCTGTTCTCTAACTCTCGTTATATATTGTCGATCTCCTTATATATCGGGCAACTTCATCGTAATTGCTGCGCCCTATTTTTCCGTAACTGTTTATACTACCGCTTTGCGTTACACTCATTTTGTCGTTTGACAAAATTGTATTTTTAGGCTTTGTTTTATTAGAGAGTGAGGTATTTAGAAAATGTTTAAGTGATATAAATTTTGATAGGTATTGTATTATTTGCTTTAAAATAAGTTATATCTACCTAAAGAGGGTCATGACCACTTAAAGGGTCCCTCCAACCTTCTCATTCATTTCAAGAGACTACCAATTTTAATTTTGTTAAGACAATAAGAGCGCTGTCTTAACGCTCTTATTGTCTTAACAGCGTTCCATTCATTCTCTCTGTTCCCCTCGCGCGCTGTCGGCTCTCCATTTCGTCTGTCATCTGAGTGCCCCACGTCTATTCAATCGCGGAAAAGAGGATGGATCCTCCCCCATGAAGACTTGGAGCACGGGGGGAGTAGCTCCAAACGAGGATCGAGAGGACTACTCAAGATTCTACGGCAACTCGGACTGAGTGGGTTTTTGAAGAAGATTCGAAGTTTTTAACCTCTCCCATCTATATCGAAGCCCCTCCCTTGGATCCCCATCCACTGTTAGTCCTGATAAAAGTTGTAAAACTGAAAAAAAACTGAAATAAGAGCGCTTGATTGATTGTGAGAGACAAGACAGTAATGAAGAGACGCAGACAGCGAGAGAAATCTTTGCACAGCTTTTTGGCAGCAACGGCGAAGTTTCAACATAAAGGAAAGAGTATGAGACTCAGGACTTTGAGAGCTATCCAATGATGTCAAAAAATGCATGACGTGAAATATCTGATTGGTAGGCATTGCTTATTGAACGAAGACAGATATGTATTCCCAAAAGGACAAAATTGAAGGAATGTTCAAAATATGCTTTTGAGGGATAGCAATGTGTTCAGAGGGGCCCTTTAATTTAAGTAGTGTAACCCTCTACGGACAATCGATAACAACTCTTCTCATGTTCTGTGAACTGTGCATATGTCAGCTTCCCCTGTTAGTGTAATATTATTTCACTCATAGGCTTTTCCGTCGTCTACGACCCTGAACAAGGCCCGCTAAAATAGCCAAAAGGGATAAAAACGCGAAAAGAGCAACAAAAAATTCCCCAATTAATTGCTCAATTAGTGGCGCAATTTATGAGGAGCTCGAAATAAATTGGCCAAATAATTGGCCATCTTTTTCCCCAGATTAAACGTGCGGCAGGTCTTGATTTTTTTCTCACCTCGGCAGCGACCACTTGAACTTCTCCCTCGAGGGCCAGTCCAGTCCTCCGATGTACGATCCACTGGCGGTGGTGAACAACAGGAACAAATCAATGTTGATCTCCGGATTTGCGTTCGATATCACCGTCATCTCGAAGGATTCGGAGGGCTGAATTTATATTATCTTTATTTATTTTTATTGGCTCGTCGGATATGAATCTCTCCTAAACAGATAACTAGCCCGGAGAATTTTCTTCTACATCGTCTACGCTGTATCGAAATAGGTAACTTGCCCAGATAAAATAAACGTGTCAAATTTAGTAGGTATACAACGATCATGAAGGGCTTACCTTTCCCAAGACCCTGGTTACTGTAAAATCGGAAGTGTTCGCGTCGAGGTGCTTCAGAACCTCGTCTGCAACATGTGCATGTTGTTATTATTGAAACCTAACGGTGAAACGGATCACAATATTCTAGACCTTTGGAAAGCGAGAATGACTTGGACTTCATCTTTCTTGAGTTCCTAAAAGCCATAAGAGTCGGATTGATGTTAGCTTTAGTGTCTATCATGATGCCTATCCTTTCCCATTCTTAATATTTTATTCGTGGTGCGCGGCACACCGATCTACCGTATTAGTAAATGTCGGAATGATTTTTCGCTTTCCAAAGGTTTTGCATTGCGGCAGAACACTGTGGGATTTCATAGGGAACAATTTTGGAACATGCTCCAGTTGCGCATACCGCTATATTCGTGAGAAGATATGTAGAAGTCGACATCATATGTATGCGGAATGAACGAGCACTCACGGTACCAACCTGAGACGGGTATGTCGCGAATGCGAACAAATGTATAGTCACGATCAAGTCGTACTCAACGGAGATTGATAGCCGAATCAACGGCAGCCATTTGAGAATGTAGGAAAACAACTTTGAAGACAAAACAAGTTTATTACATAGCATTGTTTTACCAAGCAGAGTTCCCTCTCCCAGTACGAGGTGCACGTTGACCTCTTGTAGGTAATCACGTAGCCTCGCCAGGTCGTTGACGAATTTGAGGGAAATTTCTCGTGGCGCCTTGTCGCGGCCCATCTGGGATTTAATGTCCACAATATTCAAAGTTACGCTCCGACTGTTATGAATCCGTTTTCCATTGTTCGTATTTTGCACCTTTGGCTGTGAAAAAGCAGAAAGCATTCTGAAACTAAAGGCGCGCATAAGAAAGTCATAAAATATCGCTATGAACCCGAATAGGTTCAGGTCCTTTATTTTTTCATTATGTGTTTTCTAGCCAGTTTAACGTTATGCTCGAAGTGGTCTCCCACAATGGTCCTGTGACGAAGGTCTATCGTCGAATCGGTTGCCACAGGATACCCTGGCACTGATGTGTCAAGAAGCTTAACTATGGTCTAGCTGCCCTCTTTCCGAGATTTAATGACACAGTGAGGGAAACTCGCTATTCGGTAGTTCTTTAAAAAGTTTTCGCAAGCTTCCTAGTGAAAAAGCTTCAGCAAAAAATCAACTGACTATGCCTATGCGTTTCTGGACTGCTTCCTATACACACAATGTTTCGGTCATATTTATAATAGTTTGTCGAAATCAAGAAAAAAGGGAGCATACCTTTACCCTCTTACACGAAATGAGCTTTGCTCTTCTCCAGTCAGCCAGAAACTTCGTCACATTAACTGGCACATGAATGTTGCCGTACGATCGGGTCTCGAACCTGTGCACAGCATTCCTAGCGTTCGATTCGCGAATGGCGGTTTCCTCTGTGATCTATGGTCACTGCGGACATAACAATGAGCGAAAATTCACCAATTTAAAATCTTGCCAAAATTTGGTGAAGATTCATTCAGCCGTCTTGGAGTAATTTTAAAATTAGTTGCCAATTCGCTATTAGACATTTCCCCTTTCGGTCGGAATACGGTGTGTGATGAAATAGTTCGTAGCATCAATCAACATACACAGGTCTCCAGTAAGCTATTACAACTCACGGAAGCATAGCTCTTCTTTCGTTGCCCTTGTAGAACATCCAATAGTCCTTCTCCTTCTTCATATACATTATTCGGCCCTGAATTTTCAACAACACATTGTGTATCATTCTCGTCCCCTAACGGCTACCCTTTTGCGCACAACTCGTAGTGAGCTTTGGAACGCTCCACGCTTTGCATTCTTTAGCAAAATGTTCCGTCAGTTGTCGTCATTCCTATTTCTGCCGAGAGCAAAGCGGTGAGACTCCCGACAAAGTACGCATTTTACTAACGGAACGTGTTCGTCACTAATAATCATAATACCTTGACGGCCTTCAGCTGTTCGCTGTGTCTGTGTGTCTGCTCGACGGCCGTTCTGACCCGTTTGAGCGAAAGGCACGGAAGGCTGCTGAGGTCAGGGGACGACAACAGAAACGAGGCCTCGACGATGAGAAGCGGAACCGAAAGCGACGAAGCACACATCGGCACCCGACCGTCGGCCTGAATGAGCAATGAGCGGGGGCGATTTCTGAAATACCCACCGCGCTTGTAATCTGGAGACTCATTAATTGCGAATTAGCGGCGACCTCCACGTAAACTCTGACGTTTCCTCACGCGCTTTGACGGGACGGAGATCACCACTAATTGCCAATTAATCCTGACAGATCAAGCGCGCGGCCGATATCGCTTAGCAGTTAACAACTAGAAGATTGCATATTATGAGTATTTACAATTTTAAGAAAAATTTGCGTAATATTCAAACCGCTTCCGGCGAGCGGTCCTCCTTCCAGACGGTAGACATGCGGAAGGCGAGGGCCTGCGAGTAGAATGCGGCTAGCGACTGGCACAATTCAAGCATAATTAATCAGTAATTAAAAGCAGTGAAGAACGAAAAGAAAGAGATTTTTTTTTGATTTACATGCGAATTTGATTAGATAGATTTTAAGTGGTGTACATAGATACTATCTAC
This sequence comes from Micoletzkya japonica, assembly GCA_900490955.1. Taxonomy (NCBI): domain Eukaryota; kingdom Metazoa; phylum Nematoda; class Chromadorea; order Rhabditida; family Diplogasteridae; genus Micoletzkya; species Micoletzkya japonica. The sequence goes on from LS835609.1 coordinate 256,007, forward strand.
ATACTTTCCTATTGTTCGTGTGAAGAGAGAGTCTGCACTCTCATCACACAAACAATAGGAATGAAGACACTGATGGAACACTATCCTCAAGAATATCATAGTATGGTACCTGTGAGTGGTACAGGCTCAGGATGAAAAAGGCCGAGATGCAGCACATGAAGAAGAGCAGAACACGCATGAACATGGCAGGGGCATGTATCTGAAGTTGCCGAAGTAATATATTATTATTGTCGAAAATTGTAGGTCAATAATGCAGATCCTGCTAAGCGCGGTAGGCAAGGGGCAAATATTTAGCATTGTTTGGCATGTTGTCAGGCTTCTTGCTGCTAAACGCAGTAGATAAGCTGTTAGATCTTCTTCGCCAATAATATCCAGGCGAGCTCCGAGATCGTACGAGAGACAATCTAGCTATATATGAAAAAAACAGCAAAACTGGAAGTAGATGAACATGGGTCTGAGTTTCAAGTACAGAAACCATTGTTAGACTCCGCAAAGAACCACGAAAAGGATTGGTCGAAAGAAAGAACTAAAAGAAGAGAAGCCACAGATATTCGCGCAGCGTCACCTTCTAAAAACAAGCCGAGTCTTTCCCCAAGCGGGTCAGGCGGAGCTCCCCGTAGCTTGGTTACCGATAGAAGTGTATAAGAGGGGAAGAGGTTGCCTTGTGAGGTAGACAACCCAGGGAATGCGGGGGTTAGGGGAGAGTGCTCAAATGATGGTACCTAGCTGCATAAGAAAATTGAAAAATCTAGGGGACGGGGACAATGCTTGACGTTCAAGACTTCTACATGGGAAGGGCAGCCGCGGGGGAATATAAGAAAAAGCTGGCAAGATGAGGTAGGCAAGGGGACACCTCTGACTTGCCTAAGGTCAAAAGGAATTCTAACCTTATCCTTGTGGTGGAATGACGGGGGCGGGTATGAGAAGACGGACGACTGGATGGCCCGACCGCCCGTGATGAGAGAATGAGGAGAGAATGAACATGAGCAGTTTTCATAAGCAGTTTATCGTTGTTATCAAGAACCGAAAGTAAAGAGGCGAGGAGCAATTTTTTTGGATCATGCATGATTGCAGTAATTATATAGATACCTATCACACGGACACCACAGCGCTCTGGCAACAGTGAAAATGTAAAGCGAACGAGATGCCGAAAAATAACCCTGATTTCGGTAGGAACTCTCGCACGGAAAACACCGTATTCTAAGCATTATGGCTCGTTCGCTTAACATCTAGAACACTGTGATACATTCACATTAACATTACATTGACGGATTAACGGGTCCACTTTTAAGTTGTTCTTTGGCGGGCAGCACAACACGGAAGAAGAGAATGACAAGAATAGCTAACGACACAACAGTGAACCGCTCTTCCTAACAACGGATGCAACTGGGTTCTTTTTCTGGCGCTTTCGCAGGCATACTTTTTAAGCACCATAGAAAGGTGATGCTTGTTAAAGGAACCGTGCCGCGAAGAAAAGATTACGGTAGCGGAAATCCCGGGTCGGGCCGAGCGGACTCCCGCGCGGAATGAATGGAAACTGTAGCCGTTTCAGTTTGCGATAGCCTGTTTGGCGTCTTTTCGAATTTCGTTTCACTTTCTCATCGTCTCATTATTTCGCGTTTTTCGAACGATTTTTCGTGTTTTATTGTGTTATATTCGATCGTGGCGATATGTTCTTTTGCTTATAACCGGGTAGTGGCGCGCCGATCGCGCTCATTTGTGATGCAAGCTTGAAACCTTGAAAGTTTATTCGTAAGCAACGCTAATCTGCAATTTCTCAATAGTTTCTTAGCAAGTTTATTCAATCTTAGAGATGCGAAGAAGATACAATATCCGTAGAAATCTTGAATAATCTGATATAAAAGGCTGAATATAAAAAGAATTTTGGCAACAGTATGCCCCAAATTGGCAAAATATTTGATTTGCAGGCGCGCAGCTGGCGCAGATGCATGCGGACAGTTGGAGGTTACTGTATCGAAGACTCGATGCGGCCGATCTGGGGACGAGTGGGACTGCATACGTTGAGGGCCGTGGCCAAGGTGAGAGGGAAGAAGGGGACGGGATACAGCGTGTGCAGAGATAGAGTAGTCACGACGTATAACTCTTCTCGTACGCTCTTTTTATTGTTTATTTTGATAATACCATCGCTAGCTGAAATCGGAAAATCAGCTATTATATTTATTTGCCAAATAAAATCGTAATTAATCACACGCCTGCACCCATCACGCTGTGCCAGCACCCACTAGTTGCTAAGCAAAAGGCTTGTAAGGATCGTTGCTTTCGATTTTCAATAATTACGTAAGATAACGAAAATGTTAGGGCAACCCTAGCCTATGTGTGAAATCTCATGCCGCACGCGTGCTCCTCGCGTTGCGGTTGCGGCGAAATTAACTGCCTTGCACAAAAAAGTGGGGTATATTATTGAATGAAACGCAACGTTGATGAACGTTTGGAGGAATACGGCCAAAGCGACCAAAATCGGAATAGGCGATACGATCGGAACGAAATATTCTGGAGCTCGTTTTTGCATGTTTTCTCTTGATTTCATTCTTTATCCTACTATATTGCTTGCTTGTATGCATTAGTTCTCTAGAGAAACGTCTATGCTAAGGTAGACTCAAACACTTCAAGCAAACGAAGTTTAGACTATTTCGTTCCGGTAGTAACTGCATATTCCGAAATGTACTTTGGACAGCGCATATTCGTGTAACCCCACTGGCGTAGATTAGCATTAAATAAAACTAGTTTGTTGACTTTCTTCCAATACTTTGTTCATAAACGAAGCTTGGCGGTGTGTGCTAGAAAGTAGTATCACGGGTTGAAATATAAGGCTGATTGTTCGGACGCATAACCCTTCCCTGTTAGCAGATTTTTCTGTGTTTTGTTTGAGATTTAATTTTTTTCTGAAAATATGATTGTAGAATCACCGGCAGATGCGGCGTTTTACGGCGGGCCGAAGAAGGGACTCGGGAAGAGGACGGAGGGGGAAGTTGGAAGGTGGAGTGATGGGTTGGGGTAGGGATGGGAGAGGGAAAGGGATGGGGTGGGGGTAGGGGAGGGGTACCCCTTGGAGGGATGAGGGGGTTGGGACGGGAGAAGCGCGGGGTAAAGTT
>LS835609.1:263532-281256 GCA_900490955.1 Micoletzkya japonica
AACTAGTCATGGTGGTGTAGTGGCAGTGCTGCGGGAGCACCGTGCATCACCCATGAGTTCGACCCCCGCCAGCGAAATTTTGACCAAACCCGCTTCCTCTTATTCGCCGAGGCAAAGCTACAGTTTCCATTCATTCCCCTCGAGAGATCCCTCCGTTTGAAGGGGTGTCTCGATTACGTGGCACGGTCCCTTTAAGTGCACTTGCAATACTTGATCAAAGTTTTATTCAAAGATACTCCGCCAAAACAATTTCAACAAAAACAATTTCTTTAGAGCAAGAATATCTACAATTATGCAACGAAAAGGCGTAGCGAAAACGTTGCTTACTTGGCTTTCCGTATTTCCATAGCTCTAATAATTACAAGCTAAATCTCTAAACTCTCGGCGGCCGTACGCCCACCTCCCCGGTGCTCGTGTCGTACTCCAGCGGCGTCCACTCGGACGGGAAGAAGTCGTTCGGGTTGAACGTCGCCTGGAACTGTATTGTTGGCGATAAAAGTCGGTCCATTTCATCAACCTGAATCTGTATATATGTAACTAGTCGACGTTGTTTCCCTAGTTTATAAATATTAAAAGAATACTACCTGGAAGCCGCCCGGTTTGGAGGCAACCGTATTGTAGTAGACGTCGTCACCCTTCGCATTATAAGCGAGGAGCCAACCGAAGGTCGAGGCCGACGCTGAAAAGGGAGGGAGATGGATATTGATTACGAAAAAAAAACTAATAAAAGAGGTTTACTGACGGAGCGTTTTCAATAATAGTACCGTAATTTCACTATATTTCTCTGCACAATTCCACAAGATCCTATGATTCGTTTAATATATCCTCTTTTTTCGGCAAACCTGTCAGTAAGACGCTGTCGCAGTACTGACGACTGAACTCCCAGTCCACCTCGGGAGGCACGTGGTATCCCGTCGTGTTGAGCCGGGCCACCGAGAACATCCTGTGCCTGAGGGCAAGCATTCGCGAATATGCTGGGGAATTGATAAATGTAGGGTTGGCAAACCGATACGTAAAGTGCATCATTTGCATGCATTTTCGCCTAACGTCTCTTTATTCCTCAACCCTCTCTCGGGGTGTGCAGAGATGTATCTAAATGATGCACTATATGAATCGAATCCTAGATAAATGGAGTGCAGCGGTGATGGCAAGTTGGCAGGGAAAAATATATGGTTGAGTAAATTGTTCCGTCAGTCGACTCATTCCTATTTTCCAGCGAAGCGATATGAAGAGAGTGCAGATGAGTCAATAGTCTTCAAAAAAATTCATTCGCCCTCGCTATGCCACTGTACATGCGCTTTTCCCTGCCCTTCTGCCACCACTATAATAGATACGCCAGTATTTTCAAGAAAAGATTGATGTGCTAATGATAAAGAGTCTGCCCAACTTCTTGGCTATATGCGTGCTCGCCCACTCCGTATCGTCACTGAAGAGTACGATCTGCACCCCAACCATCTGCCTTTGCTCGCGAACTGAAGAAGATAACAGATTGTAGAGATACATTGCTGTTTGAAATGTAGACATTAATTAATTTTAGTCTAAAGTTTTTGAGATACATTACTTTTTAATTTCTGTTTCAATGTACAAATTGCAGATATAAGGGAGGGGGGTGCAGCCCCCGAAGCAAAACCTCCGATTAATCCTAGGATCATCCGCGGGATCGATCCTGGGATTGATCCCGAATTTTACATTGTAAACGATGGGATTGATCCGTGTATTGCCTGGGATTGTTTCCAGGACCGGGGGTTTGCTACCAAGGCAAGAAATGGCACCGACTTCGCCTGAGGACCAGCCGGAGGGCGGGAATGGCGAAGGTGGCGGTGGAATGGGCGTGCAGTAGGGATCGGACGTAGTCCCCGCGACGGAGATGCACGCACAGACTGCAAGAATGACCACTCAAAGTCTTTATCCTTATCCTTTACGGAATGCAGGAAAAGGGGTTGTAGAAAAAGGGCAGTGAAATGTTCTTGGCGTAATAATGCCGTTAGTAAACGTCATTCCTAAATACTCTGCCCGGACTCTCTTCATACCGCTCGCTCTCTCGTCAACACTGAGCGCAGAAATTATGTCACGGAAGAAGAAATCACTGTACTCTCTTTAAACTAAATTAGCTTTTGTATGGCAACAGAAATACAAATATAAGGTAGAAGAGAATAAAATAATTAATCTACAAATCTCATTCGCACACGTGTTCCGCTGCCTGGATCCACTTCGGGTCGACCAGCATCGTTCTAGCGATGTCCTCGTACTCCTCGATCATTCGCAACCTTCTCCTCATTACGTCCCGCGGTATGCCCGCAAAGTACTTGAAACTCTTAACAAACTTTATTTTATTTTTTCTACAAGGTCCAAAGGTATACCTGTTAAATGAACTCTCTACGGATATTTCATACAGCAATTTGCGAAACTATCTGTGCGCCATTGCGTAAAAGTAGCTCAATGCTCACTACGATACAGCAGCTTCCGGTGCAAATCGGAGTGTACGGCATGTTGCCGGTCACTAGTTAGTTTGTCCATGATATAACAAATCATCCAGAGAATTATTGCCAAAGGAATATATAGAAGAACAGAGAGAGAGAGAGAGAGAGAGAGAGAGAGAAAGAACATTGTAACAAACCTGTGCGTAAGCTATGATTACGGTCACATCAGTCTCATTCTCCACACTTTTCATCGCCTCTACGGGATCCCAGAATGCGCAGCATTCGTGGTAGAACGGACCGGGAACCGCGCCGGCTGGCTAAATAACGAAACTGTATATTTTTTATAAAATAAATATATCCTTTACAGGACAGCTTCTAGCCATAGTAAGATAATAAACAATGATCGTGGTCATTCTGCCTCCAACACGCTTCCCCATAGAACAGAGTTTACGCTTATTATAAGTGGTATTCGGTCAGCGAATGTGTCTCACTTCCCCCCCCCCCCTCTACCAATGTTCCCCCCTCTTTTTCAGACTAATCACTTCACCATCATCGCATTCTATTTTCCGCCCTTTATTAATTGTTCCTCTTTATCGAACTACTATGCTCACGCCTCATTCACCCTACTATGCACATACCGTATCCCGTACTTCAACCCCGTCCAAGATGTATCGTAATACTCCGTGGCCTTCGGACATATTGATGAAGGCAGCGGGCGAGATCACGGGCTGCCTCAAAGATACCGGTCCACGTCAGACTGATGTCAAATGATCTATCACAGAGGAGAAAGTTCCGTCGGTATGCTCATTCCTACGCAATCTCGACTAGGAAGTAGGATTTTGACGACTTACGGAACATTTTCCTCAATCACTGCAATCCTTTCCTACAAGCATACTGCACTTTTTCCCTACGCTTCAATCTACCTTCTCGATGTAATGTGGAGTACAAGACGAAAAGTTGACCGCAGTGAACTATCCCCAACCTTTTCAGCGTTTGCGCGATGCCAACGAGCGCGAAAATCTCGAAGACATTATTGCCCACGCCGCCTCCGTATTCGAGCGTACCGAGCGACCCGTAGAGCTTCCTGAACTAACTTCTTGTAATCTTAATTTTGTATATCAAAGTGTAGAATTTCAAAAATTGTAGTTTCAGAGACGCATAGATACGGAGAATAATGAAATATCAAGAAAAATTTTTAAAAAACCTTGGCCGAGGGGCGAGACTGGCTGGTACATTTTCAAGAGCAGTGGAAGTAGGAGACAAATGCAATGTGGAGTGCTCAGAGAAAGTCGTGACGTGTACAAGTAGAAGCGTAGATGACACGACGAAGATAAACAGAAAGCAAACTAAATATTTTCTGAAAAATAAATGTTCAATACGTGCCAACCGCGACGTTTACCTCACTATTTTGCGTACACGATCACAATATGAAGCTTTCCGCATGGTTCACGAAGCTGTAATATAATACCTAAAAGAGTTGGCTGTAAATGAATGATCGACTATGAGTGTACTACTCTAAAGATTTCATTCCTATTTCCGTCGAGAGAGCCAAGAGGTATGTGGAGACTCCAGACAAGGTAGGAATGCGGTTACTGACGGAACGTTTTCGTATATATATTACCTGAGTCAGGCGGTCGAACAGACGACGGTGCATATTGACGATTCGGACTACTCATGGCGAGGGAGAATTTTATGCAAAGTCTATGAGAGAGGGAGGGATTGCCGACAACAAGGTGAATATGTTTTGCTCCCCGCAATTTGAGACGTGAAAATATCATAATATTTCCTCAGCAAGCGCGTTTAAATGTCTCTGTTGCATAGTGTAATGCAGTGTCCTGTTTGCTAATTTCTTAACATTATGTAAAATAACTTTGTTTAGTTCGTAATGCACTGAGCGTAATCGAACTCGACGGAACGCCGAACCTCCGCATAGCGTGTGATATGCAATTTCACGGGGAGGCAACGTCAATCAGCAAAATGGTAGACTAGAACCAGTACGTATGCTCCTGAATGAGCACTTTGTCTTGTGTAAATTCTAGACCCCCTGATCTTCGTCAGCTTCAATCATTTACTTTGTTCGAACTTTTTGATTGGTACTAATTTATTCAGTCAAGTGTAAAGGTCGGAAATATACCACGTCTTTTATGAAGAGAGCTTCCATTATTGTTTCTCCCTAAAACGTTCCCAGAGATGAAGGAGAAAGTGGAGGCAATTATTCACGATGTATGCATGTATGCCTGCCCTTTCATTCAGGAGGCCTAGACTCTTTGCTTTTTCTCTCTAGGAGAATATTCTATCGTCTTACTATTGTTCGTTTGTGTTCTTTTTTCAAAAATTACTGAAATTATTTAAGTAATTATTGAACAATTACTCAAAATAACTCCAACACTGAGTTCCAAATTCTCTAACTTAGGTCCTCTAGCTTCAAAGAACAAGCTGTTGCTGAAAATATCCTTCATGCGTGCCGCGTAATGTAACTGGTGGTTGAGAATACATTTTTATGCAAATATCTACACATGCATAACAACGAAGATCAGCTTGCACAGCGTGCTACTTATTACAACATATGAGAAGAGCGAATAATCTTGCAAACTGTCATGTTGCGATCGAGTTTCTCTTTTGCGTATTTTTCTCCCTTTGGTCTCGCTAGAACTCATTAAAAGGGCGCGCATACTTGGTCTCTCGCAATGCTCTTCACATGTGGATAATTGCCGGCTTCTGCCTGCGGACGCAGGCTCATGCTATAGCGTAGCGTAGTGAACTTGCTTAGGCTTTTTGATCTAGAAACCAAGACTAGCCAAGATTCTATGCTTTATTTCGTTTATATTTTTACACTTTTTATTTGCCGTAGTTCAGTGCGACAATAAGACGAATTTACTATGCAGATATCATAAATAGTGAAAGGTTGCTTATTGTCGAGCATCAATAGCTCTAATAATCTTCACTTAACCTCTTCTCATTGTCTATTTTCATTGTCAGCCTCGTTCCCCAACAATAGCTTCCAGTAACATTCACGAGTAGGGGGGCAGATTATGAATGAGGTCATATCCTCGGGCGACACATATCATATGCTATAGTCCATTGTCCTGGTCGATTCCCATACTTGGTCCACGCTCGCATCTTCGTTCTCCTTCTTATTCTCTCTCTTTTCTCAACTGGTTCGTTGGCCTTCAGCATATACTTAGCTTTATTTTATAGATATCATGTTTCCAATAAAGATTCCAAAATACCAAAGAATCTATGCATCTCATTTTATACGGTTCAATTTTTTCCAACTTCACGGAATGCATAAATCTCATGAATCTGTCTAAAAAATAATCGCGAAATTAACCAGAGATTGTCGCCCTAACTAGGTATGCGTTGGTTAGCAGAAAAGCACGATGCGAGGCTATGAAACGGTGAGAAAGTAAGCCCGACTCGAATGTCGCGACTAACGGCTGATTAGATACACACACAGCCCAGCCTCCCCCGCTCAATGCAGCTCATTTAGATACAGTCATCGCGACTTGACCAATGCGCTACAACTGCAACGTGTCGAGAAGCGGTTTCGATGGATGCAGGTGTGATTAAGAGTTCATTTTGCGAATATCCATTACAATTTTGCTTGAAAACGTTGGAAGAAAGCGTATTCAAGTATTTATGTCAAGTATACCATTATTCAAGTATGTATGGCTAGGAATGCAGGATGTAAACTTTGAAACACATTATTTTTTGAAATTTAAATAAGCAGGGAAGCATTCTGAGCATATAAAATTCAGATACATCGCACTGTTTGGGGAGTATCGCTACCTACACGGAGTGGAGCACGTTTTGCTGTTTACGATAGCTATCCTGCTCGAGATACTCTTCCACATTCTGCTACTTATTGTTGTATGCCGAAACTTTCCGAAGATACGCTTTGTGAGCTCTGCGGTTATTATTTTTTAATATTTATGCACGAAAATCCCGTCGGTAAACTCATTCCTACTTCGTCTGGACGAATGTGGCAAAATCTGCATTACAGACAGCATCATTCCACGTCAACTACATGAACATAGCCCGATTCTTCATGGCCCACTGCTTTCTGCTCAGTGTCTCGCGCGCTGTTCTGATGCTCTTTCAACTCAACTTCTTAGATGCCTATGGTAAGGTGGAAACAGTACTACGAGAAAAACTAGTAATTAACTACAAACCACTAAAGCAACAAAATAAAGTTCCTTCCAAATGTTAGCATATTTTCAGCTCCGCCATCATCTCTTTCAAATTTAATCCTTGTAATCGCATCGCTAGCACGGATATACCACATGTACATATCGATAACTGCTTTTATCATATCGGTGAGACATTATAACTGCTACAACAACTATAAAAATGTTATTTCACTGCCCTACTCCGCCAGTAACTATTGCTCTAGGTCCGAATTGCATAGCGTAATATACAGTTTTGCCTGAAACTATGCTCACTTTTATAGGTAGTTGAGCGCTGCTTCGCCAGTATTCACATTCGCAACTACGAACACGAGAGGAGAACGTACATCTCCAAGGCTTCTGTTGCCTCTGCCTTTACCTTCAGCTTCGTTCTCTCCGTACTGGGCACTTTGAGTACGTTTTTTTCGTCGTCCAAACCTTGCAAGAATATTCCGCTTGAAAGCAAACTCTAGTTGTAAGATTACAGAAAAATTGTGTGCATTAAACGGCATTTCAGTTAAAAAAACGTGTTATCCAGTTTTGTATCTTGCGTAACGAGAATGAAATAATATCCGCGCAAAGCAAATTTCAGACTTCAACGTCTACACCAACGTTCCCTCCATCATATTCTTCTCGGGAGGCGGTATATTATCATGCATCGTAAGTATACTCTAGTTTCTTTGTTTTTTTTTCTTTCTACTCTACTGCTCCCAGCAAAATTTCCATAGCCGGCTGGGTAAATTTTTCCTAGGGTCGAGCCATGGAGAAATTTTGCCGTGTGCGCGTCAAAGTGACACCTATCAAACTGCTTCAAACTGTAATTGTAAGCTAGGCGCTAGATGTTCGAAACTCAAAGAAAGCTTCCAATTTGTGCTTGCCAGACGGCGGTTGGACTCTACTCTTATAACACACGAAAGCTTCTCGTGATCAACGCGCGAACCAGCCAGAGACGCAGGCTAGACATCTACACGCTCGCGCTCAAGTTCCAGCTCCGCGAGAACCTCAAGGCTTTCAAGGTACATATTATTGCCAAAAAAGAGTTATGTCAGCAAATGCCATTTCTACTTTGTCTACACTATGTTCATAACGCTTCGCTCTCTCGTCGCAAGTAGGAACGAGACGGCTGACGGAACTTTTTCGCCATCCACAATACAATTTTGCAAAATATAACTTTCAACTATACAGCACGCCGCTATTTTCCTCGATATATATATCTCATAGTCACGATTCTCACGATCTTTGCAGTTGCTCTCAAAGGTCGCTGCCATCTCCAGTACGGGCATCAGTCTCTGCTGCATCGCTGCTTATTTAACCCTCCGCGAACCGGAAGAGACGAGCCGCAAATCGGTGTACGGAGTCTACGTGGATACCTTCTATGTAATGTAGGTATTATTCTTCCCCAGTGTTTCATGCCGATCATATTTGCCTAACAATTCAGCTTCCCATTCGTCCTTTTAAGGGGAATGTTGAGCTGATACATTTACTATAGTCATATATGCGGTTCACAAGTCTAAACATCTACACAGAGAAAAATATGTGCTCTTTTTCGCCCCTGGACATATAATGTGCCCCACGGAGCACCCAATGTGCCCAATCGAGCACATTATGTGCTCCATGGGGCACATACATGTCCAGGGGCGAAAACGAGCACAACAAGGTGCCCAATAGAGCACATATTTTTCTGTGTGTAGTGTCTATGCAAAGCGATCAACTGGTCTACTCAGCAACCTCCCCATTTCAGTACCGTATTCCTAGTAGTCGTGGTGGAATTGCACGCCTTTCAAGCTCCACGCTTGCCCATTCTCCGCTACATTCCGATCATGTTTGGAGCGGGCGAAAAGTGAGTTGATCATCCTTTTATATTCATATTTTATATTCATATTATCTGTTTTATATTAATGTTATATAATTTTTAAAGCATTCTTCTCATTCCAGAAATGGCGAGCCTTTGTCTGAACTGCGTCGAATCAGCAACGTCTCGGACGCCTATTTCGACGAGCTCATCCAATTGTGGGGCAGCAAATCGAGAAAATGAGATTAAATTTATTTACAGCAAACACAATAGTTTGTAATATTATTAATGTAAAAGTTCTGCCAGTAAACTGATTCCTACTCTCTTCATACCGCTCGTCGAAAGTAGGAGTGAGGCAACTGACGGAATGAGGCAACAATTTACTCGACCATACCTAGTTTGCAGACAGATGTTTAGTTTGCACGTGTAGTGTTACGCTCCAATAAAGCTTCATTCGCCGTCGTTCGTGAGTTACAAGTATGCACAGGGTTTGAGCAAGAAAAAAAGGCATTTTAAAAGAAAACATAGTCGAGCACAACCAGTAAAGCGTTCGGGGGTATACTGAATCAGGTCATTTTCGCGGAAAATACAATGTTACAAAATACAATGTTAAAATACAATGTTACAATGTACAATGTACAATGTACAATGAAAATACAATGTTAAAATACAAAAATACAAAAAAATACAATGAAAAGACTATTTCTTTCCGTAAAATGCAATCTTCGTAGACCTTCCCCCCACTAATCTCGATCGAATGGTTATCAATCGATCTACGAGTTCTTCTGCGGCACCTTGATCGTGACCGTCTTGACCTCCGTGTACGCTTCGAGACCGTACTCGCCCAGTTCGCGACCGATTCCTGCATTTAGTGCGGTCTAATATTAAATGAGTGATGACATATCCTTACGCAAGATTTCATCACACTAATTGTATGCAAAAAAGTTCCTAACAATAAGATTAATTATCCTATCCGGCTAGAGAATTTTGCTCTACAGGGAATTTCCCGACTGTGCCTTATACTGGAGAAGCATTCCCTAGCGGTCTAGGGTATTTTCGCTCATTCTAGCTCACCCGACTGCTTGTAACCTCCAATAGGCGCGGCAGCATCGAAGACGTCATAGCAGTTGACCCTGAAGCTTTTTGTTCGTACTATTATTTGCTTGCATTTATCACCATCGTGCTAAATGCAAACAAAAAATAATTACGATAACGTATTCAGAGCAAAAAAAAGAACTAGAAAATTAGTTAAATGAGTTAAAAATGGGTTAGGAAAACTTCTCTCAAGGACTCACCAGACAGTTCCTGCCCTAATATTATTCGCCACGTAGAGTGCCTTGTCCAGGTCCTTCGTGACTACGCCCGCGGCTAGTCCGTAGATTGTGTTGTTAGCCTAAATTATATTTTTTCAATTTATTAATAATAATTTTAATAATTAAGCATTATGAAATACTAACAATATCAAGAAGATTCTCCATGGAGTCGAAGCGGACGACGGACATGACGGGGCCGAAGATCTGATAGAGTGAAATTTGAGATAATGAAATTAAAAAAACAGATAGAAAAAGCTACCAATGATGGGCAGCTTACGTGCGGTTTTCAACTACGACAATTGCTCCACCTTGTCAGGCCACACGCGGAAATGCATACAGCAAATAAAAAAGTTAAAAAAATAAAAAAAATAAAAAAGATGAGATAAGGAAATTTTAAAAAACAGATAGAAAAAGCTACCTCCTCCTGCGCGATCTTCATGCTCTCTCCGACGTCCGAGAAGATCGTCGGCTCAACGAAGTGACCCGGACGGTCCACCTGCACTTCGGATTATTGTGTTTTCGAAAGCTACCATTTCTTGGTATTAATTGATTAATCAGAAGAAAGCGCGTCTCGAATAAGACCGTGATCTGTTGCGAGTGCGCGACTCTGTATTGGCTCTTTTGTTTCACGCCTCGGATTATATATAAAAAAGGTAAAATATATAAAGGTTATGTCGTAGCCGCGTACCTTCTTGCCTCCGACCACGACCTTCGCGCCCTCCTTCTTGCCCGCGTCGATATACCGCAGAATCGTGTTGACCTGGTTGCCGTCAATCTAAAAACAATTTTTTTTTCAAATTTCTCGAACTGTAAAAATTTCCTCCAATTTCTGTCGTGTTGGCATTACTGACTAAAAAGTGGCGTCAGTAAACTCATTTACACTTCGCCTGTTCTCTTTTCATGCAGATGAACATTTTCCTCAACCATAGTCTCTAATATTATGAAAAATGAAAAAAATGAATGAATTAATGAATGAACATCCCCAACCTGCGCTCCGTGGGTAGTTGCCGCATCGAACGGATCTCCAATCACCGCCTTGTTCGCCAGCTCGTGCGACTTCTCGATGAACTTGTCGTAGATCTGACGATTTTTTAGATAGAAAATTTATTTCAAAATAATAAAGTTTAAATGTACACAGACAGTGTCATGCGTACCTTTCCCTCAACGAAGACACGCGACCCCGCCACACAGCATTGTCCCTGCAAATTCATGATTTATAAGGCTTTTCCAGATATTTTCCAGACAATAATGCCGACGCTTAGCGACGAAAAATGCGATTGACGGAACTGTTTTCACAACTACAATATACACTCCATCTTCCAGCTCGTATCTAGTTGTCATTTAGTTTTTTTTTTCGATCGGTCACAGTGTTCTGGCAACAGTGAAAATGTTAAGCGAACGAGATGCCGAAAAATAACCGTGATTTCGGTAGGAACTCTCGCACGGAAAACACCGTATCTTAAGCATTTTGGCTCGTTCGCTTAACATTTAGAACGCTGTGCGGTTATCAAATCTTTCTTTTCCTTTCTTTGGTTTTTTTACCTGATTGAAGAAGATGCCGTGGTTCGCCTGGTGCACAGCCTCGTCCAGATCAGCATCCGCAAAGATGATGTTCGGCGACTTACCGCCCAGCTCCAGTGTGACCCTGAACAATCCATCTGGCTGGATTGCTACTTTACTCACTTCTTGATGTTGCTCTTGGCCGCCGTCTTCATGACCAGCCGACCGACGTTCGTCGAGCCCGTGAAGGCGATCTCAACAAAATTACTTATTTCCATTGAGGCCTATTGTTTCTCGGCCGATTTGACCGAGTTAATGTAAAAATTGTGGTTCCTTTTGCCTTGTCTATCAGCAAGCTTTTGTGATGAGCCTGTTCCTACCTTCTCAATATCCGGATGGTCCGCTATGGCGTGTCCTGCCGTTGGGCCGAAGCCGGGAAGGATGTTGACGACACCTGGCGGGAATCCGGCCTGAATGCCGCGAATACTTCTGTATTTACTTCTGACCAGGGCTCGGCAGATGACCGAAGAATGAGGAGCCGCAGGACTTGGTCATGAGTCATCCGCCGAACTCTACCAGTTCTGCACCCTTTTGTAGCAATGAGGCAAGAGATGGGCGACGTTTTCGGTCACCCGTACCTCTCTGATCAGAGACGCTACATGGAGGGCCGACAGCGGGGTCTGCTCGGCCACCTTCATCACGACCGTATTGCCCATGGCCAGGGCCGGCCCGAGCTTCCAGGCTTGCATGAGCAGAGGGAAGTTCCACTGCAATCAGGAAATGCTGCGATTCCGCCATTTCTCGACCCCTTTTAGTCCTTGGTTTAATACGTTAGTTGGCATTAATCTTCTTTCTGTTCTGTTAGTTAGTAGCCATGCCTGAATATGGTTGATTTGCACTGCAATCAGGAGATGTTCCCACCATTCTATTCAATACAGTAACTCACCGGAATGATCTGCCCGCAAACTCCGACCGGCTCGTGTCGCGTGTACGTGAAGTAGTTGCCTCGCACCGGAATCGTCTTGCCGTGGTTCTTGTCGGCGTATCCCGCATAGTATCTGAATAATAGCTATGCAATGTTATTTATATGATATCTTACAATATTAAAATAATATATTATTATATGATATGTTGTGTCCCTCGATGGACAGGGGGGTAGGCAGAGGGAAGGAGAGGGGAATGGGGTATAGTCGACAAGGGATCCTCGAGGGATGGGACAGTGGAGAGAGGACAGAGAGGGGAATAGGTTTATATGGGGAGACAGGGATAAGACAGGGATAACCAAAGTGTTCTTAAAGAGCGGGAGCACGCGGGGAGATCACAACAGCAACTCAACTAGAGAGTAGGAGAGGAGGTGAGGAGGAATAGCCAGAGGAGAGTAGAGTCATCTACTCATATACTCAACGATATTAGTCATAACATTGCGAGAAAGCGAACCGAATACAGTTGATCGACAGCGGCACGTCCACGTTGTACGACGCAGAATAAGGCTTGCCGTTGTCGAGCGTCTCCAGACTCTGCACAGTTTTGTTCGTTTACTTCATCATAATTTATTCAATGTTGCTTAAATAATACAAATGTATGCAAATTTCTTGAATAAGCCCGTTGTCCAGCGTTGTCCGTACTCTGCGCATGCAAATTTACGTAAATTTATGTAAGTTTATGCAGATTTATGCAGATTCCTGAATGTTCACCGCCAGGATGGTCCTGTCCCGTTCCATCAGGTCGGCCAGCTTGTTCAGCAGCACGCCCCGATCCGACGCGTCCATCCGCCTCCACGGCGAGCCCAGCTTGAAAGCGTTCCATGCCACCTTCAAGTACGCCTCGTCCTGGCTTCCTCTTCGTATGCATTACAAAGATAAGATGCGTGCAAAGCATAATTGAACAACTCAAAAAAAACATATGTCTCGTTGTTTGCCGAAAGCGGTGACTCGCTCGCAGATCTTAAACAATAATCCGGCCAATTAATTTGGCCTGGGCTCAATCAGAAAGTTGCATATGCCTTGCCGCGAACTCTTGTTTCGGTTATGTATTCGTGCTCTACCTTGGTGGCGATATCGACATCGGCCTTGTCGCCCTCCTGTACATCGGCAATCTTCTTTCCGGTCGCCGGGTTCTCCGTAACGAACGTCTTGCCCGACTGCGACCGCACGAACTCGTTGTTGATGAACAGCTGAATTGCTTTTTCTGGTTCTTAGTTTTTTCTATTGGCTTTTATTAGCAAACGATGGTGTCTCTAGATATAATAGAGAAAGAAGAAGGATTCATCTACACCTTCTGGTGTATATCACGCAAAACTGTAGGCGGTGCTGATCTCAAAAAAATGCATGTTCCGGATATGTTCTGTTGAACTGAATTGGCATCGCTGCAAAGCACGAAGCGCTGTAGCGGCTTGTATACGTTCGGATTTTCTAGACTTGATAGAAAATTTCTAGACTTTTCTGGACTTTTAGAGATAGTTCTAGAACCATTTAAAAATTCCAATACAGCGGTCGGTCACGGTCGCTAGAGCCTTTGCAAAATTCCTCTATCTATTTCTGGCTCTGCTCTCCCTTAATGGCACGCGTGTTTGGCAGTGAAGGATCGCATCGAAGTGCAGACAATAGAAACTGGCCGACAAACAACGCGAGCTCACAGAACGACCAATTCGAGGAGATAAGCGGGAGCTGTGAAGGGCGCACCCTATACAGTCGACGCAGAATTTTACGCTGATCTCGAACTTATCATGTTTGTCCAGGTGAAGCGTATTTGGACACACGACTCCGTGCCCTTACCGTCCACCTTCTCATTTTGATCTGCCTGACCCCTTGCTTACCCCGTTAGATCGCTGAATTCAGAGCTTTTAAGAAACTTCAAAAGACATAGAATATCTAGAAAACGATCGTTTAGGTGCGCAAAAAAATAAGGAGATGATAAAAATATGAAAAGGGCATATGAAACCGTGATAAGTAAGGCATATGAAAAGGGTATATATGCGAATAATGGTACCCTTTTCATATACCTTACCTTATCACGGTTTTTATGGTTCCGAGACGTGGACAATGCAGCCCTCTGATCGAGAAAGGCTTGCTGTCACGCAAAGGAAAATGGAGAGGAAGATGCTGAATCTAACGATGTGGGACAGATGGACCAAGGAGAGGGTAAGGAGTGAGACAGGAGTAACTGACTGGGTGAAGGAAGCAATCATACGAAAGTTCACTTTTGCCAATAAACTGAGATTGATGAGTGATGAGAGGTGGGCAAAGAAAGTTGCTTCATGGATCTCGTACAACTACGTGAGGAACCGTGCAACTGGCCGCCCTCGACTCAGATGGCCGGATGAAATGAAGAAAGTATTCGGACTGAGATGGCTCAATTTGACGAACGAAGAAAGGATCACTTTCCTTGATCAGCATGCGGCATGACCATACCACACCATCCCTTGGCATGACCCATGACACTGATAAAACTATCCTATCCTATCCAATGCGAATAAAAAATATGAAACCTCCGTAAACTGCGGCTTGAAGTCGCGGATGGGCGGGGGGAGCGAGCTGAGGGAGCGCACTGAGAAACGACCACGGAGCGAGGACAGGCAGGACATGACTGAAGCGAATAGATAGACATTGCAGTTAAAAGGAAATGCGATAAGTAATATAAAGCAACGAAAGGGGGAAATGAAAGATGGAGGTTATGCGGATTAGGGTTCTTCTTTTGAATCTTTTTCCCGGCTACGCTTCACGCTTCTATGAATAT
This sequence comes from Micoletzkya japonica, assembly GCA_900490955.1. NCBI lineage: Eukaryota > Metazoa > Nematoda > Chromadorea > Rhabditida > Diplogasteridae > Micoletzkya > Micoletzkya japonica. Next base: position 278,459 of record LS835609.1, read on the forward strand.
CTGGAGAGCATGAACACGGGACGGCCAGAGAACTAGCTATTCATACGCTACCGCTTTCCTCTTGCCGACGGACAGAATGACAATGCGGAAGGGCAAAAAGGGGGGAGGAGACTCAGTCATTGCGAACCTGGATGAGAGAACGCTCACGTGTGACTGCTGTCGCAAGGAGTAAAGAGAGATGTAAGAAGACACACACTACATTTTGATCTCGGATCAGGCTAGTTTCTGTCTTGAAGATGTCACTATGCAACTAGAGTCGATCAAGCAACTGACCATGAGTGAGATATATAATTGCAAGAATCACAGCAAAACCATTCGTTGGTGAACGCCTAAGATTTTATGAAGATTTTCAAAAGAAAGTCCAAAAAATTCTTCGCCCTTATACAGTTGACAATGAGATGTGCACGGTCTGTATCTTTCAATGCATTCGATGACGTTGCGGCTAAGAATGAAGTCTGGAACATAGTCATCATGAAAACTCGCATGCACATCTCTACTTTATATACTTTAAACACAATGTTCTGACAGCAATGTAAATGTTAAGCGAACGAGATGCTGAAAATTAACCCTGATTTCGATAGGAACTCTCGCACGGAAGGCAATTATCCCGAACAATTTGGCTCGTTCGCTTAATATTTAGAACATTGTGTAAAGGCCGAGGCCCGGATCAAAAGAGCCCGTACAACTCTCTTCTGTACAGTAGTATGCATCGCCCCCCCCCCCTTCACAATGAGCGGGTAACCCTATTATTAGACTATCAGACCGAGAGATTGAGGCGAAGCATGAATGAATGAATGAAGAGCCTCAGACAGTGGATAGGAAAATCATGCCTGGTTCGCCATCCTTACGTCTATAATAGGGATCGGGAAACGGACCAAGCTTTGAGTTACACTTTCACTTTCCCTTACAAACAGCCGCTGCCTCCTGCGACATAAGCTTGAAAACTGTACGTTTCCCGCTCCCTAGTCCACAGCCACCTCGCGAGCACGCCGTGCACAGTGTTCTAAATGTTAAGCAAACGAGCCAAAATACTTTGGATACGGTGTTTTCCGTGCGAGAGTTCCTACCGAAATCAGGGTTATTTTTCGGCTTCTCGTTCGCTTAACATTTTCACTGCTGTCAGAACACAGCGCGTGTTTCACTGATCTTGGCCCTGTCCTGGCTCTGCACTCTCTCCTATCTAACATTTCACTCCCACCTGATCTATCACCCCAAAGAACAGCCAACCCATCGAACAACCGCATTGGGCAACAGGCGGGAGTTGTGCAAGAGACTTGCGAGGGAAGAGGGGAGAGAGAGTGAGGGGGGAGAGAAGCAAAGTAACGAACTAGACCACGCGGCTAGAGCATGGGCGCTGCACAGGGTCTGGAAACAACATCGTGAGCAGAGAACACACACACACACACAAGTATCTGTACGGAAAAGATGGAAACTTTTGACTTTGTGAAAAAGCACTCACATATTACATCATTCTCTTGCGCAGAAAACTAATGAAAATGCATCTATGCATTTTAGAGCTTTTCAAAAAAGTTGTTAGTGTTGTTAGTGTCAGCAACCCGTATGGCGAGAATCGGCAAAGAATAAAAATTTCCCATCCATTCTCTCCTATATATTATTGACGCAAGTTCCGTCAGTAAACTCATTAATACTTCGTCTAGGCTCTACTCATTCTGCAACGATCTTCTCTCGTTGGAATGCACTCAGCGAAATTTCCCTAGCCGGCCTAGGAATTTTTCCCGACGGCATGACCCTGTTTATTTCCCCTGCAGGCTGGGGAAATTTCACTCCCCCCTACTGATTTCTTGGGGAAAATATAGTATTCCCAAGATCCCGCCGTGGGGATATTTCGCTCTGTGTGAGACAACTAACGAAACTTTTTCCAAAGCCACATTACAGCTCTAAAGCTTACAAGTACTTTAATAACTATCCTATGTAAATAATAGAATAAACCGGTGAGTGAGTTCCATTGTTTCCAAAATGCGCCTAATTCTTTCACTTGTGCACACTCTTTCGCCTAATATTCGGAATAATTGTCTGACGGATCTTTTTAATCCACTAGAATGTTGATATTCTTGCTTCCAGTTATTGTCCACGGAACTTTTTATCACATTATGCAGGCGATGGTGCTGGATTTTTACCGTAGATTCAGCCTGAATAATTTATTTCATTACTTACCAAAAGTCTCACAAAACAATCTCTAATAGATTGAAGCTTTAAAATTACATACTAATAGACGGGGTCTGTAGCGACTTGTAGGTAATTAACCAAGGAAGGTGCAAAGGATTCGCAGCGAGCAGGGTTCGAACCTACGCGGGCAATGCCCATTGGATTTCAAGTCCAACTCCTTAACCACTCGGACATCGCTGCATGCGGTTTTCGGAGCTGCCGTACGCATATAAAGGTAGGCTATTACAGACGTTTTACTTTTTTCTCTTTTCTCTTTGTTATCGCATTTCTCTGTGAAATCGCATAAACATTATTATTATTTTACGAATTGGGAGAACTAGGCTAAAAAAAGATAATTGCTCATACCAGAACTGCTCGTAAAATTTGACGTTGAGAACCCTCTGCACCTCCCGGCTCGGAATCAACTGGCACACCTATAGTAGAGAAAAGCGGAACGTATAATTCGAAAATACGGTCTGGTAAAAGTTACTGGCCTTAGCGAGAAGTGGAATTTATGCGTCATCATCGGAACGATTTATTTTCGATTTTACTGCTATCGATTTATTCTGTATGTTTGGGTGCTGCGTGCGTTCTTATAGCTTCTTTTATGTTTTCTTTTTCAGTTTTGCTCA
>LS835708.1:0-19005 GCA_900490955.1 Micoletzkya japonica
AACCTGACATACGTCAACAAGCTTCATCCGTTGCCTCATTAGCGCACTCTGCGCGTTAGAGGCAGATGGACCGCGTGGTCTAGTGGATATCACGTTTGCCTCGCGCGAGGATGGCCCCGGGTTCGGATCCCCGGGGCTGGCAAAATATTTGCGTGGTGTGCCTGCCTTTCCCCCTTGTTGTCTGGGTCGAATCACTGTGAGATGGTCATCGTAATCTTTTCAGGACTCTGCCTGTTCCTACGTCAACATGACCAAAGATGTGACGAAAGTCGCGTATTTCCAGGTATATCCCGATGTCTCCTTATAACCAATTCCTCCTTCAGGGTTACAATCTCTTCATGTATTTCTGGATCTCGTGTTTCATCACTTCGTTAGCCCAACTCTCCTTAGCAGGTACCTCCCATCTCCCTCAATCCCCTTCCCCCCGCTCAATCTATGGTAGAATAAACTGGTCCGTCAGTTTCTTCCGTTCCAAAATGCGTCTAATTCTCTCTCTTTTACATACTCTCTCGCCTGAAATTCGGAATGATAAACTGACGGATCTTTTTATTCCACTTATCTCCCGTATCCCTTCAGGAGCTTTCGCTTCTCACTACTGGGCAGTCGACAAAAGAAAGGACCTTCCAACCTTTCCTGTCTTCCGATCCCTCTACGTTTCTCTCAGGTGGCTACCGTAACCCTTTGCAATCAGTCATCCCTTCAGATACCACATAGGTTCTCTTGCCTTCGGTTCGCTCATCATTGCCATAACCAAGTTCATTCGAGTCATTCTGGATTATCTGGACAAGAAGGCTCAAGTTACGCAGAACAAAGTACTGCACATAATCCTATCGTGAGTCTTCCCCTCTCCTTCCCTCAACCATCGTCCATTTCAGTGCTCTCAAATGCTGTTTCTGGTGTATGGAAGTCTTCCTCAAGTTCCTGACGAAGAATGCGTTCATAGTGGTTAGTCTCCTATCTAAGTGCCCCTCCTCTTCCCTTCTTATTCCTCTTCAGATGGCCATCTACGGTAAGAACTTCTTCTCCTCTGCTAAAGAGTCCTTCGGATTACTCGCAAGAAACTGTGTACGTGCCGTGGTGGTCAATAATGTAAGTCGACATACAATATCCCAGTGAAGAGTCAGAGTGGAGAGAGAGAGTGCTAGAAATGAAGGAGTCGGAGACGCAGACTACAGTACTCATCTCAACTACCGTACCCTCTTTAGGTCACGGCATTCCTCCTCTTTCTGGGTCGGATCCTGATAGCCGCAAGCACAGGAGTAATAGCTTACTTTTACTTCTCTGGTCAATGGGTCATAGACGGATTGCCTGCGATTACGGTAAGATTATCGATTGATTGCAATAAGTAGAGTACTGTTTCAGTTATACTACTACTTCGTGCCTATAGTAATAGTAGTAATCGGTTCATATTTCGTAGCTGATCTCTTCTTCGACGTCTATGAGATGGCTGTTGAAACAACCTTCATTTGCTTCCGTAAGTACCGTAACCAAGTAGTTAGCTAAAGCTCAGTCAAATGAGGGTATCTCCCGATACTTACAATCAATACTATTATATAATTCGCTAAACGTCTGTGAGCCACTCCAAAGAACGATCAATACCAGTGTTCAGAAAGGGAGGCACTCCTCATAGAAAGGGTCGGTTCATTGTGGGTGAAGGATGTGGTCTATGCGAAGGGCACGACCGTTTAAATCAACGCGCACGAAACATTTAAAATGCACAGCGAGTGGCGAACCGCGACGCGTACGTGACACGTTTTGAGAATGGATTTTTAAGCCAAAATCTGACTACGGTATCGGCTCTCTAAAGGGAAGCGCTGTGCCACAGTTAGATGTAGGTTGTAATCGTACGTGAAGGGGGTGAGGTGGGGAAGAGAGCCGCCGACTACGACTTGCGAGAAAGCGACACCGTGCATAAATTGTGAAAGACAAAACTTCTTATTCCGTTTGGACACGCCAAGCGCAGCCCGGCTGGTTAGCTTAGTTTGACTAGTTATTATTGTACTTTCAGTGGAAGATTCGGAGCAGAACGACGGAAGCGAGTCCAAGCCGTATTTCATGTCAAAATCCCTTCAATCCATCCTCGGAAAACACAATGATTCCCCTACGATCACCTCATAATCTACCCTCAGATTACGTGCCCTTCCCTTCTTCCTTTAATTCCTCTAACTTATCTTCCTACTGGTTCCCTCCCTCCATAGACCTCTTCGATCTCGCTTATTCCATATCATTTGTTTCCTCATCCAATAAATGTAGCAAGGCAATTTATTCATAAATTAGGCCGCCACAATAATCAACGAATAATTGGAGAATGTAAGAAGATGAGGAAACGCGTAACGGTACAGACTAAAAGAGTAGACAGAGTAAAGCTACCGTATACCAAGGGATTACGGTACTCTCGATCGACTCTTCGTCGCAAGACCCAGAAATTGGATAATAAGCGGAAGTGTGGGAAGTGGAATGCACAAAGGCATTAAGTGATAAGGGACACCTGGAGACTTGAACAGGGAATTACTCTTGCACATCACAATCGAATGAGAAGGGGGAATAAGACAGAGGGAATGGGGAGGGGAGGTTAGCTTTTGACAGAGACTGTAATATATGGAGGGGGGGGGGGGGGGGTAAAGAGAGAGATAAGAGAGGAACGAGAAGTTGAATACTCCGTTGAACGCGTCTCCACTATCTTCGCTGCAATACACAACATCCATTTCATTCCCCTACCCTTGTAATTAGAGGATACGAATCGTGTACTTTTGATGTTTATGTTTCACGCATCATTCATAACCGCGACGCTTCTGGCCACCAAAAACAACGAAACAAATCGTCGAAAAGTACACGATTCGTATCCTTTACTTGTAACCTGCCCCCCCCTCCAGATCCTCAGCTACCTTTTAGTCTTCCCTTAACCGTTACCTAATTATTCCATCTTTACCGTCCACCCTCTTCCACAAAATTTCCATTAGTTTCCTTTTCCTACCGTACCCCCTACAGACTCTTTCTTTACCGTACCATCTATAGTATTCTTTACTACCGTACCCTACCTACAGTACTCTTCCTCTACCGTACCCCTCACCTTAATATCCGCTAGTCTTGAGATAGTCCGCGAGCTTCTCGACAGCAGTGCGAACCTCCGAAGACACGGCATTCTCTCCTTCGTAGATGGCGATGAGAACAGCTGAATAGACATGGAGATGGACTCTCTCCCCGTGTATCCCAGTCCTCCTCCTACCGTATTCCCCACATCTCCACCCTCCTACCGTACCCCCCTCCCCTACAGTACTCCCCTCCCCTTACCACTCTTAGTCTTAGCAGCGAAGAGTCCAGTGCGGTCCTTCTTTCCGAAGATGAGATTGTCCTCTACGCGAGGGACGATGTAGTGGACTCCCTGTACACATTTCTTCCCTTCTTCCATTCCATTCGTCTATACTGCTAATCAATCGATAGTCATCTTGCTCATGTACAGACACCGCATTAGTCATCGTTCAATTCAAGCGGCCGATCAATACCATATCATTTAATCATTCGTAAACCAGGAGGGAGTCCCCCTCACCCCTTCATCCCCCTCTCCTGTCCCCCCTCGTACCTCCAAGTCGACTCCAGTCGAGGGAACTCCATTGATATCATCAAAGGCCTTGACGAAGCTCGCCAACTCAGTCGCATTCGCCTATATCAATATCATAATGATAAATCACAGGAAGAAGCATTGTGAATGCATTGCATAGATAACGTTCATTCTGTATGATAACGCGTGATAAGCACGTTTACAACACAAGCCGATGACCCAATGCCCATTTATTTGATAGAAACACTCAATTTCGGCCAATTTTGAAAAATGCGATATCTCTGGTATCAAAAGCTCTCCTCCTGCTTATAACTACTCCCTCGAAGTGGAGGACGACCTAGCTTGAGCATCTTTCCACTCACCGAGAAAGTGTTCCCTCCCTCGGACCTCGCCCAGACTTCTCCCGTTGGGTATCCAACGATCGCCGATCTCTTGATCGCCCCCGAAGAAGCATGCAGGTTAGTGATGTACGCAGCCCAGCCAGACATGATGATGACTCTCAAGGAAATCAAGGGATAGGGGAAGGGGACGAGGAGGGAACACAGCAATGAGGAGTGAATGAAGTATATGACAATAAGAGATGAGAGATGGACAAGACTACAAGAAATGCATTGAATGAAGGAGGAAGTAGGGAAGAAGAGGGAGGGGAGGAAGGGAGGGGAATGAGAAGACAACGAACATTCCTACAGGCGAATGCTGAGACATACCATGAATCACCCCTCACTCCTCCTCTTTACCTTATTGTTAAATAACACTAAGTGGGTTATTCCCCATCTCAGAAGAACTGTACATACAGAAATAAATCATGTGTTATTGATATAATGTTTGAAAACTATACAGTTACGCAGGGAGAACGAAATGGGCCAGAATTTGAGAGGTTTAGGGGGGAAGACTGAAGGGAGCGAGAGAGTGTGCGAATAGAGGAGAGCGCAGGGAAAGAGAGAGGTCCTCGCTGTCTCACAAGAGGCGATTCAAATTGAGGGGAGAAAGAGACGAAAGAACCCTCACTGCACACTGTGTTCCCTTCTGTGCAACCAATCGATTGAAGAGGGGGGAAAGGATAGGGGTAGGGTGAGGGTGGAGAAGGGTTAAGGGGAAAGCGAGGGAGAAGAGGAAAACACCCTTACATCCACACCTATATCAACCCTTACTAGCACTCACCACAGGAAGGATGACTCATCCCATATAAACTACACCCTTTCACTCACTATAAATAAACACATTTCCTCTCCTACTAATCGAGAACTACTGTTTAGCCTATGGCTGAAACAGGACGACTATTAATCAACGAGATGAGGTGCACTAAAGGAGGCATATGCCCCTCCCCAATACTCTACCCCGCATCAATAACAACGATTACGAAACGGGAGACTTAGTCAAACTAATGTCGAAATACGTCTACTCTAGTCCTACTCCTTTCGAGCTTTCGTGTTTCGCAAACTATAAGAACTGAGAGAAATGAGAAAAATAATGGAAAGGGTTAGCTATCGGTCTGTTTGATGGTGCGATTACTCAGTTCAGATTATGAATAAGCAATCTACACTAAGCACTCCTCTTATCAATGCTAGCCAATAATCAATACAACTAGAACAAAATTACGTACTAAACATGGCTTCGGCAACGCGGAGGAACGTGAGACAACACTGAGAGAAATGGAGGGAAATTTGAAAAGGAGGACAAGGGGGAGAGAGAGGGCTTAAAGGACAGATGGTTGACAAAGAGAACAATAGTGATTGAGAGCGCGATCTACCCGATCTTGCAGGATGACACTACTCGTGATCTACCCGAGACTGCCACTTTCTGCATTCTTACTCTTCATGAAAACCATCCCAAAATGAAGATTGATTAGGGGGAAACTCTATTTTTGAAAACGCGGACCGATAGTAGCGTATTATAACCTTAATCGAACTTATTGGTGCAACGAGAATATTTATATATAACTAGAAAAAATATGTAACGAGCTTTCAAAATAATCGCACAAACAATGAAAACAAAATTTTTGTCCACATGTATCTTACAGTTACGAACTGAATGAGTTCAAAAAAGTATGACTGAGTCAGATAGATTACACGCTTGTCGAATATATATAAACGCTTAGCAAGGTGCAGCTAATAAAGGGCGACACAACTTTGGCCAGCTATATAGACTATCGCGTTCAGAAAGAAAACAGGCAAACATAAAAAAGAAATCTTGTAGAGAATCCTTGTAGGGAGGGCAGCCCTACGAATAAATCGTTCCGTTTTCGTTACGAACGAAGCTACCGTAGTTAAGAGGTCCCAAAGTGATCACCTTTGGGAAATTAATTTCCCCGTAATATTTCCAATTACTTTCCAATTTCTGTGGATGGGGTCGTGTGCTAAAAGAGGGGGGCTTCAAGCTATATAAAAATGTGGAAACGTAAATTGTCACCAAAAGCTGCACGAGAAGTAACTGCTCAAAGTTGAAAAACGACGTAGCGTAAATTGAGCGATTTTGTGTGCTCTGGTTTCGATGTTAACACTTTTCGGGCTAGGGAACACAGTAAAAGCAAAATTAAACGCGCCAGAAAATAACCTAGACTGCAAATCACCCCGCTAAAATAAGTTTCGTTTTGGACCCTGCCCTCCCTAAATCCTTGTTTTTGATCACTTGGTGAACTATACACGTCCAAATTTTAACGTCTCTTGAACGGAATATTCTGAAAAATATTTCAAATGTAGTCAAAATAGCAACTAAAACCCGGTCGCCTTCCTTGAAATACCCGGCTGTAGAATGCTATTATGCAGATACAATAATCATCATGATTTTCAATATTTTTTTTGTATTCTTTTTATGTTTTCTTTCATTACTTTTCTTATCGCTTTCATTACTGTTTTCTCATTGAAGAATGTCAACAAACGAAGCGAAGGAATTACTCGCTCGAAGAGATGCATTGGACAAGGAAATGGAAGAAAAAGAAGCAGTTCTCATTCGCGTTAGTTGGTTTTCCAAAGATCAAGAATCATAGGTTTATTTACAGAACGGTGTTGACATGAATTCTGAATTAGTCGACAGCGAGGGATTCCCCCGATCGGATATTGATGTTTATTCTGTGAGACACGCTCGGTACGTTCAATAGAGTTTCACCATTCTCATCTTTTCTGCTAGATGTCTAAGTCAGTTCTAATTGGTTTTGAACGGAAGTCAGGCAGTAGTGATACCTTTTGCACAACCCCGAGATCTCCATCATGCCGATGACAAAAACGCATTACGGTAGTCTAATTTAATTGGTAGCAAAGCAGTAGTATTTCTATGCAAAACCTAAGGTAAAAGAAGTTTCAATTACAGAGCAGCGCTTATTCGGTTGAGAAACGATCGCAAGGATTTGACCAGCAGATTGGCTAGTCTTCTCGAACAAATTCATGCGGAGAACTGTACATCTGACAATGGAGACAGTCCTGCTGTAAGGCCCTTTAATTTTTTTAAAAGTTTTAAGTGAGTATTCCAAGTAGGGTTCGCCTAATAATCAGAATGCGATCTACCGGTAATTTAACATCCTATTAGATATATAATTGCGTAGTTCTTCGTAGAGCACAAAAAGAATCAAATTAAAGCGATTGGCCGTTTTCTCGATCACTATTTTCAAGAACATCGGTCTATGCGCACAGTACACTTACCTACAAAATATTAGAGTATTTCATCGTACTGGAAAGAAATCCCATAAAGGGAGTTGATAGAGGCTGTTGTGCTGTAATCCACTAACTAAATTCTCCCTGCTATTCAGAAAGTAATCCACCGTACTTCGAATGATCCATTCGTCAAGGTCCTCACAGTCACCGTCGGTTCTCCGGCTGATCTGGCGGGTATTCAAAAGGACGACCTGGTGAGAAGAAGAGGCTAGAGAAGTATGGAAGGCGGCTCTTTAGATAATTCAATTCGATACGGTACACAAGGATAACTTCAAAGAGATGAAACAGCTGAGTGTTGCTTGTCAAGAGAACGATGGGGTGTGTGGATTCATCTCTATTACGATATAAAGAATATGGAACCTGCAGTTAGATTACATACTTGCTTTGTTCTCTAAACTTTTCTAGCAATACCCATGTCTAAAATCACTTGTTGCAGATGACGCTGCGAGTAACTGCATTGAGAGATGGAAGACCAGTCCGTCTAGAGGTACTACAATCTCATAGTTCATTCTCCTTGTATCAGTCTAAGACTAATTCTACCAATACCCCCCCTATATTATCCCCTTCTTCAGATTCGTCCCCATCGATGGAGTCCCGATCCGAAGATAGGCATTCTGGGGTGTGCCTTCGTGCCTGTCAAGAGGGAAGACTCGTCCTAGTATAAACCACTCTCGACCCTCTTCCCCCCTTCTCTTCTCTTCTCTAAAACACGTAACTATGTACTTCCCTCCCCTCAAATTGCTCTCCTTTTCCATTCTCACCCTCTCATAGTAAATAGCCTCGTCCTTACTGGAAACAGACGGCTTTCCATGATAGTGCCCCTCCCCCCTATACTCTCCTTCTTCTCCCCCCCTCTCAAGTCCACCTATACCCTAAGCCACTTAGGTATTCGTTGGTCCTTGTACATAGGAGTGCCTAGTCTTCCTCTTTCCCCTATTCGCTCGTCTTTATTTATCTCCTCCAAAGCTGGCTTATTCCATCCAATTTTCCCTCATCCCCTGTATGCTTTAGTCTTGTCTAGTACTCTCTTTCCTACTTCACTTCATTCTTCTAAAAGCTAGTATTTATTCGGTAGCAGTGACTCCTTCCCTCGATATGTGTATAATACATAAGGTACAGTATCCTTCTACTCAATGCATGTCAATATCCCATTGTGTCTTCTATTCAATGTCTTGTTCCTCCAAGCACTTCTCTGGATGTAAATAGACAGATGAATAGATAAAGAAGTGCATTACTCTTCTTCTCCGTCCTTTTCCTTCCCTTCCATCTCCTTTTCCCATCCCACTCTATAGATGCTCTTCTTCCCAACTTCTTCCATACAATTTGGAGCCATTCTTGGGTGGTGACTAGAGGAAATGGATATCTAGTTGAGAGGGGGTGAGGGAAGAAGGGAGTAAGTGAGAGGTGCGGAGGGGGAATAGGAGATTGTAGTATAGATGGGGGTTCATTAGTCGGTTACAGTCTTCCCCTCTAATCTCTGATTCCCTCTAGGGACTACAAGATAGATGAGTATGCATGTCCTTTCAAGTCTTCTTGCAATTCCCTCTTGTCCCATTCCCCTGTCATCCCCCATCTTCATCACTTTACTCATTCCATCACCTCCACTCACCCATTCCCTCGTAATCCCCTCTTCTTCCCTTCAATTTGCCCTCTTCATTCAACAATTCCATTTGACCCTCTTCTTATCGTGTTTTCATGTTCAATAAATGTGTTTTGTCGATGTGCCCTGGGGGAAAGCACGATATGCATCTTTGGAGACGGCGTTTCCTTCTGTTTCTCCTTTCCCTCGTTTCTCCCTCGCCCTCTTTCTCTCCCTCTCCTTCAACCCTCTCCGTCCCTCTACCCTCCTACCTTCTCTCTCACATGTCTTTCCAGTCTCGCCGTTACGAGACTGCACAGAGTTCCGATCGATCTCTCTTCCCTCCCCCCCTCTGCTTCCCTCTCATTCCCTCTCCCCTTCCATTACCCTCCCATTGTCTTTGTATGCAACATCTTCCCCTACCCTTCATCCCGTATATCTATTCCCTTTCCCTCCCTTCACCATAACTCTATTCCTCCCTTCCCCTTAATCCTCTTCTCTACAGGTTCATCCCCATTCCACCCACTGTCATTCCCTTTCTTCTGTCGGTATCCGACATGAGGGAATCATTCTGCTCTCCGTGAGGTACACTACCTAACACTACCACTTTTTCATTCTATCAACTTTCAAGTTGTCGCCTTTTCTCGTCAATTATGTGCAAAATATGCAATCCCGAGTAACATGTACTTTGCTTAGCGAGATAGCTGCAATGAATAGTTGGTTACGTATTGTATAGCCACTGCCCCGTTGACTGAGGCAAGTGGTCAGTTAGTGAAATGGACCTGCGGATGAGATGAAATGAGACAGGACTCATGACATGTGCCCCTCCTTGCTTCGTAACAATCTCCCCCCCCCTTCACTACACTCTAGTCTGTCTACATTACTAATTAGCAGTCTCCTAGGCGACTGTACGAATAACCTATTGATTTCAGAATGTTCTACAGTATCCTGTTCATTGCCTTCTTGTATACTGTAGATGGAAGAGAACGTCCCGGTGCCGCAAGATTTGCCAGTGAGGTACTGGAGGAATACGGTAGACTGGGATTAGGGTATCGACCGTTGTAGGACCCGAACTCACGATTCATCTGTGAAGGGCATCTCTCGGAGTATGCGGCGTGTCAATGTAAAGAAGATGAGGGAGAGGTGAGAAGAGGGAAGAGGCTTATCAAGGGACAGAAGGAGCAAGTCAATCCGGGAATGAAGCATATTCCTCAGGTAGCATGCATCAATGCCCAATTCGTCGATACGAACGTCTTCACGTCTCTGTCTTCTCATTACAAGTGAGTTCCCCCCCACCCTCCATCCCTCTCTTCCCTTATAGAAGTCTCACTCGCATCACCTTCCACGGCAACAACTTCCAAGTGAGTCCCCCATAGTTCCGTATCCCTTAAAGGAGGATCATTCGGTACAGTAGTCATGTTAATTGAGACTAATTTGCATAGCGAGAGAGGGAAGGGCATAGAAGAGAAACTAATCGAATCCGTCAGGATGCCGTCAGGAATTTGAATAGATTACGGTTCCGAATGGAGGTCCTTCAACCCCCCATACCGTATCTCTCAACCCCTCCCAATCAGGATCTTCCTGCTGGATCCCTGTTCGGCTCATCGGCACCTGCCTACAATAACCTCGACACTCTCAACATATCCGCTAATTACATAGTCAACCTTAATTCGGATGCACTTGAGGTAATCAATTCATGTTTGTTAACATTTTCCACGATACACTGTCAAAATAGACACTTCATGCTAATATTATATTTCATGAAAATGCAGTTTATGATTAGCATAATAATAAAGTTTCAGGAAATCAGCAACCATCATCATCTCAATTTGTCATTTACAGGGACTGTCAAACCTGCATGTTCTCGATTTGAGCAACAATGAGATCGTTCTAAAAGATGACGACGTCGATTTCCTCAAGCACACGCCAAAACTCACTGAGGTGACCGAGCCCTCTGTTTACTCATACTTTTCTTTATTATTTTTGTAATCATACAATCCACAAAATATTAACTTAATTTTGCCCGCGCTGTACGCGTGATAGAGATAGGTGCTGAGGGAATTGGCTGAAACACTTTAGCATAATTAAACAATGGTTTGCAGTTGTACTTGAGACGAGCATTCACGTCTACGATCAATAGAACTATTCAATTCGACTACATGATGAGGACTTTCGATAAGGCCAAGTTGGACAAATTACAGGTATACTGCTTTATTTAAAGGAGGAACATTCAGCACCGTAGCCAGGTTAATTGAGACTAATTTGCATAGCGAGAGAGGGAAGGGCATAGAAGAGAAGCTAATCGAATCCGTCACGATGACGTCAGGAATTTGAATAGATTACGGTTCCGAATGGAGCTCCTTTAACCTATGTTCCGTTAGTTAACCTATTGCCATGTAATCTACACTCTATTTACATTGCCTCGCTCTCTCGTCCAAAATAGAAATTATGATAACCTATTGAACATCTTTTACAATCATAGGTACATTCATTTTAATGAAAAAAGATTAAAATCGTAGTCTTCGTTATATTACGTTGTATAAGCCGCTCTGTCAGATTCTGGACCTGTCGTACAACTATCTGTCGACTGTTCCATTCGACCTCACGTGTCCCTTCCCTTCTCTCACTCGTCTGGATCTCCGACAGAACTTCCTCACAACTCTCTCCCTCAACGAGTCCTGTCTATCCAATATACGAACCATCGATCTGTCCAGGTTCCCGTCCCTTTCATCGCGTATTTCATTCTGTATTCAGAAATCTAATCCACTCATTGGATGCTTCCTTCCGCAACTTAGCCAATACTCTCCGCCCTAACACTCTTTCACTACGCAACAGCTTCTACTGTGATTGTAACAGTACTGATTGGATACGGTGGCTGAGAGGCTCAAATGTGGTAAGTGATGCTAGTATTACACGAGTAATCGTGTACTTCAGATACGCGAGAAGTCGTCTCTCATTTGCGATAAAGCATCGCCGAAAAAATTTGTTGGAACTCGACTTGTTGAGGTATTCTTCATTTTCCTATCCTGGTTAAGAAATGTGACCACCGAAATTTAGAGAAAAGGTTGAGTTATGTTTAATGATTAAAAGCTTCAGGTGCCGCTAGACAAGCTGGACTGTAGTATCGATCTGTGGAAGGATACTTCAGTATCGTATTCATTGCCAACCCCTCTATTAATTACTTTCTCAATTATTTGCTTGTTTGTTCATAGCTAACTCCGTGAAGAAGTATCTAAAGCAATGTCATACACAGATTATTAGCTTGTCATTGTGCTTGAGTGAGCATAGATATATTGCCCTTCAGTGTATCCACATTCGGTACCGGTCTATTGAGATTCTCTTGTCAATTATCTCCTTACTTCGTGCTCCTTTCACATTTGTTTTCACCCATTTTTTGAGCCTTGTCAAAGATACAGTGAAGTAAATGTTAGATGCTCATACAAAAATGAAGGAGAATATGCCACTTCAAAGTGAGGAGATGAAAATGTTCGACGCATATAGCGATAAACACGGACATTTCCACTTATACCGCATCTCAGTTATTCACTGCTCTCTAAAATAGTGAATATAATTGCAGCCCCATAGAGTAATGTGTATCTTGATTGTGTCCCAGTCGACTAGATACGGTATGGTGTACTCTATGCACTCGCTGCACGCACTCGGTCCTTCTCTCGCCGTCTGTGTGTCCCACGTCTCTCACTCACACACACTCTCTCGTTGTCGCATACTCTCGCCCGCTCTGTCTCTCCCTTCTTGTCGCATCTTTCGCCTGGTTCAAACGTATTCGCATACATTCGAAGTTTACTCTTAAAAGACTTGTTTTTTCACCTTCTTCAAATGTAATGTTGTGGAAGAAATCAGAGTTGTTTTTACTTTCTTATTTTTCGTTATTCAGATTTTGTAGCTGGAAATATAAGTGAAACAATTAAGGTGAAAATGAGCCACTACGGGGTATACTATCTTGAGACTAAGGAGTACTCAACTCTCGGAAAGAAGCAGCTACCCGTAAGTGAAATCATTTTGTACGACTATTGTTTCTCTGTTGTAGAAGTCGGTTAAACTTGGTGAAATAGTGGAGATTCCGTACAACGAAGGAAAGTACAAGGCACTTATCATCTGTATTGGATCTGCTAAGGTATCATATGTTATATAACTTCCTTCTAACGATATTGGGCTAAGAAAGTGGATGAAGCGATTGATGCACACTCTGAAGGAAAACTCAAGATTGATGCTATCGAGCCGGCCGCTACGGAAAAGGTTGTACGCCTAAAAGCACAAAATAATAATACTAATTTGAATTTGAGGCGACTCCTCGTAAGGGCAAAAGAGGTGCCGCTGTAGAGGAGAAGGAAGAGAAAGAGGAACCAACTCCCGCCAAGAGGGGAAGGGGAAGGCCGTACGTCTTTTATATCATTATTATTACTTCTTTCATCTATTGCTAATGTTCACTTTTTGATCTTATTCAGTTCTTCTGCAAAAGCAACAGCCGTGAAGGAAACAGCCAAGTCGCCATCTCCTCAGAAGAATGTAAAGACTCCGAAGAAGACCGAGAAACCAAAAGACACTCCCAAGACATTGTATCTACTTCCTTCTTCTCTCTTCTCTATTATTTGCACATAAGACTGAATAAGCTTTTAAAGATTAAAAACAACCAACAACGGTATTAACATAGTTCATTTTTCAGATCTCGTGAAGAACGGTTGCAGAAGCGAAAACAAGAAGAAGAGAGTGGAGAGGGAGAAGAGAAGGAGACACCAGTCAAGAAGGGAAGAAAGGCTGAGAAGGTCAGCCAGACACCTAAGGCTGATCATCATCAAGGTTCGAAAATTCGGAATTGCATAGTGAAATACTACTTACTGTCTTACTATTGATTTAATAAATTATTATGTCTTAGGTAACGGGGTCTGTTCAGTTATTCTCAAGAAGCTTCAAAAGGCAGAAGAGGAAGTTGAAAAGGCTAACAAGACACTCGAGCATGCTAAGGAGAAGCTGAAGAATCTGGCTGATGAAGAGAAGGTTAACGATTAACGATTGTTGGCTTGGGACTAGAAACATTAGCTTGATATTCGAAACATGAAGTATTTGATGCAAATTTGAAATAATATTCCTTTTTATTTGTAGTGATGTGCACCTAACTGGCATATTTTTGGGAATCTTTGAAAGTGTGGGTGCCGCCAGCTCGAAATTTGCGGGTGCCTATGAAAATCGGTTAAGAATTGGCCGAAATAGTTCGACTGGAACGACACTGGAATATTCCACCCCAAAACTGTTTTCTCCACTTAGGAACTTTTCCCACCCGCTTTTCAACTTTTATAGGCCATAATTTTATGGAGATTTCAAAAAAAAAAGAAAGCGGGTGCCGAATCTTTCGAATAACACGTGTTTTCACTGTGGCACCCATTATTCATTGTCATTTTGCGATAGCTCCGTTACAAATGTAGTATCCATGTGCTCATTTTTTTCGGGTCAAACTTTGTATTTTGTTCACAAAATTGCGGGTGGCTAACGAATATTCAACCCCACGCACATTACTGTTTATTTGTCGAAAATGTCTATATAATAGACTACTGCACTTGGCCCGTTAAACACAGCAGGCCTGTTAATGTTAGACACGGGCAAATATAGTAAGGCGATTCTTTTCTGGAAGTTGACGAAAAACACATATCATTTCCAAGCTGCTGCAAGAGTTAATAATATTTTTGGCTGTTACAGGCAGCACTGGCGGAGGCAAATGAAGAAGCTGCTGCGCTGAAGGAAGAAGAAGAGAAGAGAGAGAAAGAGGTTGAAGAGGAGAAAAAGAGAAAGGAAGCAGAAGAAGAAGAGAAGAAAAAAAAGAACGAAGAGGAGAAGGAAAGGAAAGAGGCGGAGAAGAAAGCGAAGGAGGAAGAAAAGAAGAAGAAGGAGGAGGAGAAGAAGGCTAAGAAGGAAGAAGAGAAGAAGGCCAAGGAAGAGGAGAAGAAGGCCAAAGAGGAAAAGACTGCCACCAATGGCGATGCCTCCCCCAAGGTAAGTAGTATATGGCGGAATCGACGAATTCATTCCATTTCAGAAGGAAGATTTTGCGAAACCCGCTGTTCAGACTGTCGACCTTTCCGAGTATGTTTTAAAAAACTTCTTTTTGAACCATTATCTTCAGTATAATAAAAGTATAAAAGCTTTAGTATAATAAAATAGAATAAATTTATACCTCATAAAATCGCTAATTTTTTTGAAATATGTATTTATTAAGGAGTCCCGAACCAGAAGTGGTCAACGGAGTATCGACATCCAAGAAAGAGGAAGATGATGATAACGACAGCGAGTGTATGCTAATCGACGATAAACCAGCACCTAAGGTTGAGGTAGGCAAAGCTCACCTGCATTATGGGCTCTGTCTTTTAATTTAGTTTTATATTATATTTATCGACATGTTGGCGTATGAGAAACAGCTTACAGAGAATTTAAAATTTGATAAAACATGCCCAAAATAGCATGTGACTATAACTTTCGTATATTGAACTGCTTCAACATCACTTTAGGTGTTCATTGTGATGTTTGCATTTATTGTTAGATACATATACATTTTCAGAAGGCGCCAACTCCACAACAATTAGGAGATGAGATCCAACTGGAGTAGACTTCGCAATACATCATTTTGACAACTTCTCCGCCCCCTGTATTTCCTCATGTTATCCCCTTCCGTTTCACCCAATCATTATTATTATTATTATTATTATTATTATTATTATTATTATTATTATTATTATTATTACTCTCCACGAAGTGTCGCCGCCCCTAATCTATACTGATAATTTTTAATCTACGTTGTTTATAGCTGTCAATTAATCCATTATTGTATACTTCTTTTCTCTCCTTTTGCCCTTTAATCATGGATATTCTCTATCGATACTCTCCATTGGCATTACCTTCCCGTCGAAACACGACCCTTCCTATTCTAGAAAATACACTTTCGTATAATGGGTGCACATCTTGTACCTTGGAAGAAGTGAAATCTCGTTTAGTTGTGTTTCACGGTAAGGCAGTATTCTAGCTATTTTAATAACCACGTGCTCGTTCCTCTGCTGTTTTTCATCGCTAACTTTATTATTTTAATTATTCCTTTCGACCGAAAATCATGTTCGTGAATTGTTTCTTGTACAGACTATCTAATAAATCATTGAGCACGTTTTGTTGCTAGTAAGAAATACGGTTAATTTCCGTCGGTTTATCTCAACGAAAACTGAAAAACTGTAACTTCTAGAGAAGATATTGCAAAAAAACTGTAAAAACGAGAATAAAATAATATTAGAAGAAGAATGGGAAGGAAGTACGGCAGTTGAAACGTTGTATCTCAGTCCATTTAAGGATTAAATGGCTCAAACTTTTCTGTAAAATGAGAACTAGGTCGAAATTCGGACAAAACTCTATGACATTTTGTAGACATACGTGCGCAGCCTGATTTGATATCCGACGAAAACACTTTTGAACGGGTGGGGAATATTATGTTAAACTCCACGTGTTTCCTGTTCAAAATTTTGCTGTATTTTGTTCATTTATGGTTGAGAAAAGCGTGTTTCCGATGATGAAGTGAGTCTTAACTTTAAAAAGCACTGGTGTCCGGCTTACAAGGGAAGGGCAAATAGTTATCATCAGATCCAGATATGAGACCACCACCATTGGATAGAGCACAGAAAGATTAGTAGATCCTGAGAAAAGTAGCTGCCGACGTCCACACATCTTCGAGAAATCAGACGTCAAACATTTTGAAGGATTCTATATGGTTCCGACCAAGTTTCAACTACGGGTTCCTCTACCCCAGCCGGCGGCACTAGAACAACGGATCGGCGGCGCAGCAGGGAAGAAGTGGGACTGGTGTGCGGTAGCCTATTGGTTCGATTCCCCGCCGTGGCAAACTTTTTGCAAGTCTCTCGGACTTGTGATTTTCAAGTTTTTTTTCATTTCTTAAATAATTACGGAAAAACGTTTCAAAGAAGACTTACACTATAATTCCACGAAATCCCATTCTGTGTTATCAAATTTTCGACCCCTATGAAAGCGAACTCTGGTGACAGCCTAGTCTCTGGCGAGCGAGTGTCAGAGAAGCACCGGATCTCATTCTTCATCCGCACTTTTCACAGATCGTAACCCAAAAAAAAATTGAAAATCACAAGTCCGAGAGACTTGCAAAAAGTTTTCCACCTGCGGGGAACCGAACCAATAGGTTACCGCATCCCAGTCCCCCTACTGCGCCGCCGATCCGTTGTTCTAGTGCCGCCGGCTGGGGTAGAGGAACCCGTAGTCGAGACTTGGTCGGGACCGTGTAGAATCCTTCGGAATCTTTGACGTCGGATTTCTCGAAGATGTGTGAACGTCGGCTGATTTGCAATTCCATCCTCTCAACGCTAAATGAAGTATCAGTACCCCCATTTGATTTCCCGATGGTCAAACGACGTCTCAGTTCCCCATCTACAATCCTAAACTGATCACCGACGTCTCAGCATCCCAATTTGATTCCCTCAACGCTAAATGAAGTTACAGTACCCCGATTCGATTCCCCGATAGTCAAACGACGTCTCAGTTCCCCATCTACAATCCTAAGCTGATAGCCAACGTCTCAGTATAACAATGTGATTGCCTCAACGTTAAATGAAGTCACAGTACCCCGATTCGATTCCCCGATGGTCAAACTACGTCTCAGTTCCTCATTTACAATCCTAAACTGATGACCGACGTCTCAGTTCTCCAATCTGATTCCCTCAACGCTAAATGAAGTTACAGTTCCCTGATTCGATTCCCCCATTGTCAAACGACGTCTCAGTTCCCCATCTACAATCCTAAACTGATGGCCGACGTCCATACGTGGGCTGCCCTCCCCGCAATATTTTTAAAAACGGGCCTAGTAGTGTACGAAATCAGGCCTACCAATTGAAAGTTTATTGAAAATATAGGCCTACCAAAGCAAAAATCCGAAGAAGCTTTGGCCCAGGGGATAAATACTCATACTTGAAATTATTTTCGCGGTAGGGGTCATTTCCCAGATGCGGTAGTGTAGCCGCGTAAAACGAGAGTTTAGTACAGCGGTGGGTGTAATTTCATACCGCGGTACGGGTAATTTCATCGTAGACGGTGACCTGCGGGCGGGAGGGGTCCTACCCCGTAAATTACAATCAAATTATTGTATTTTTGCCCTGCTTTGGCCTACCACCCATACTTCGGGTCGTAGCCCACGTATGCCGACGTCTCAGTTCACCAATTTGGTTCAGTCAACGCTAAACGAAGTCACAGTATCCCAATTCTACTCCCCGACTGTCAAACTACGTCTCAGTTCCTGATTTGCAATCCTAAACTGATGACCGACGTCTCAGTTCTCCAATTTGATTCCCTCAACGCTAAATGAAGTTACAGTACCCCGATTCGATTTCCCGATGGTCAAACGACGTCTCAGTTCCCATCTACAATCCTAAACTGATAACCGACGTCTCAGTTCACCAATTTGGTTCAGTCAACGCTAAACGAAGTCACAGTATCCCAATGCTACTCCCCGACTGACAAACTACGTCTCAGTTCCTCATTTGTAATTCTAGACTGATAACCGACGCCTCAGTTCAGCAATTCGATCCTCTCAACGCGAAATGAAATCACAGTATCCCAAGTCTATTAACCTATTGCCAAACGACGTCTCAGTTCCTCATTTACAACCCTAAACTGATGACCGACGTCTCAGTTCAGCAATTCGATCCCTCAACGCGAAATGAAGTCACAGTATTCCTTCCAATTCTATTCACCTATTGTCAAACGACATCTCAGTTCCTCATTTACAATCCTAAACTGATGACCGACGTCTCAGTTCTCCAATTTGATTCCCTCAACGCTAAATGAAGTTACAGTTCCCTGATTCGATTCCCCATTGTCAAACGACGTCTCAGTTCCCCATCTACAATCCTAAACTGATGACCGACGTCCATACGTGGGCTGCCTTCCCCGCAATATCTTAAAAAACGGGCCTACCAGTGTACGAAATCAGGAATAACAATTGAAAGTTTATTTAAAGGGACATGGAAGCGAGAAATTTTGTGAAACCGAACATGACCATACTTCTAGAATATGTTTCTGAGACGATAATAAAGATAATAGTGTTTGAAAAATATTTTTAAAAAATTTCTGCGGCGAGAGATATTTATTTGTTCCGGGAATACGTCGATGCCGTTTACCTTGTTCCTATGCGCTAAACGCCGTAAGAC
>LS835708.1:21508-36165 GCA_900490955.1 Micoletzkya japonica
ATTGAAATCAACATAATGCGAACATCAATGTTTACATTATGTTACGATTAATGTTTACATTATGTATTTGGCGCACCGAGATATGTTAACATTGTGTTGAGAGGTAGGATGGTTCAGGGTGGGTATAGCAGGAGCCACAGCTCTCGGCCTGTTTCCTGCATGGGGAGCAGAGAAAGCCGTTCAAAATTGCTCACGCTATGGAAAGACTATAGCGGGCGGTGAACTCTTTATGTTGTGCGCTGTACATCCTCGAACTTAAAAAAAAACCGGGTTTACGTGGGGCCTTGGGTATAATGTATACATTTTGTCGAAATCGGTATTATGTTCACATTATGTAAGGCTGATTTGAGCCACTTTTTAATGTTTACATTATGTTGGGGAATACCAGAGTACCCTCCCAATGTCATGCCTCAAGATGAAGGCGGGGTGAAGCGTATTTGGACACACGACTCCGTGCCCTTTAATTTAGCTTCCTTTTTAAGCATGCTAAGAAAGGCCTAATAATATAAGCAAAAACGGCAAAACACTTTGCCGCAGACCGGGATCGAACCTACTACCTTCCGGGCCGTGTTCAACACTATTTACCATTATACCACCCCAACATTAAATACACTTTGGCCCCTTTTATTCTTTTGGCCCCTTTCTCACGTAATATTTTTAAAAAAATTAACGTCGACACAGAAACGCGCAATGATAAAAAAAATTGAGCCCAGAAAAAACATTAGTTAAATAATAAAAATTACCTAATTACGCCGTGTTATTCGTCGAAAAGGTCACTATCGACCACTTTTAAGCTTAAAAACAAGAAAAATGATTACCTGAGTCCTGTGAAGTTTCCACTCGACCCCAACAAAAAACGACTGCCGAATCAAATCACGTACGATTACAACCTACATCTAATTGTGGGACAGAGCTTCCCTTTAGAGATCTGATACCGTAGTCAAATTTTGGCTTAAAAATCCATTCTCAATACGCGTTGGTTCGCCACTCGCTGTGCATTTTAAATGTTTTGTGCGCGTTTATTTAAGCGATCGTGCAAATTGACGTTCTCCCGCGTAACCATCACGGTCCATCTTGGTTTGGTCAGTTGTTCTGTGTCCCTCCTGCCGCCGTCTTCTTCACTGCCCTGAATAGTGACTGAAATTTTAAAAAAATAAATAGAAATAAGCAGCAAATTAGACACTTACCACGCTCCTGAGACCAGCTTTCTTGGGAACACGGGATCTGTTAGATCTGCGTGTTCCCTTCTCTTCATTCCCTTCCTCCAATTTCCAGTCCCCCCTCCCGACGTCACTCATTTCCCTGAACAACAGAAAGAAATAAGTAAAATACGCAAAACTGAAGGCAAAAAATAAGCTTAGACAAAAATTAAAAAGGAATTGTGAAATCGAGAATATGCGCGCTTTCGAAACTGCTGGTGTGCGCCGGTCGCGAGTCTATTTGACGGATGCGGTTCCGGCTCTGGAGGGACAAAATCGTTTTAAACGCCGTTTTCACAGTTAAATGGTGGAATTGAGCACTGAGATGGTTAACAGAATGTAGAACATGATAAATGGCACCATTCAAGCACACAATACACGTCATAACGTGTCTGGTGACGTCACAGGGGAGGCTAGACGGCCCAAAACTTCTTACTCGCCATACGAAGCAACCAGAAACTTTTATCGCACGAGAACGGTGTTAATGAGTGCCAAATAGCCCACTAATAATAATGATAACAAGTGGCAGTGACAAAAATCGATAATGAGGCCAGGGAGGGCGACACCTGAAGTGACCCCGGTGATGACGTCACCAAAACTGGAAATTCGTCGTTTAAGCTTCAAACTTGATATTTTTCGTTATTTCTGGTACAGTTGGTGGTCATGCGAAATTCTTCGAAATGACAAAATAAATTGGGAGTTTCGAGTGTCAAATTTGAGCCTGCCAAATAAGGTACACAGGAAGAGTTTTGCATGCATCTCGGTATAATTCGATGCGCCTACCCGTGCTCTATCCACTGGTGAAAACCGTTTTCAAAAAATTGAAAATGGAGCTCAAAAATTGAATTTTCCTGAAACACGGTAAAAAGTGGTCGATTTTTCCAACTCGATTTTCTCGCGACTCCGTGAACCAAATCCTTAGCTGAAGAGTCCGTTGGCTTCGTCTCGTCGAGCTCTACAATCTGATAAAAAATGAAAAAAAATGAAAAATGACGAAAATAGCCAAAATGGCGGAATCGCTGGAATTTCGTCATTTTCAAAAAGTTGATATACCAAAAGATGCGCCTTGCGACGTAGATTCCGAATTTACCATAAAAAGCCGGAAAATGTTACTCCTTGACCGAGATATGGCCGTTTGAAAGTTGCAAATACCGTAATCTACCGTAACCCGTGCGTGGAATACGCTGAATTTTGGTCCGGCCAGAGCCAGCACCCAAGACTACCTACGTGCAAATTTGAGCCAAATCCGTTCAGCCGTTCAAAAGTGTACACGTGTACCATAAAAGCCCTTATCATCCTCTATTATATAGGGACGAAGAATGCGCGAAATTAGACTTTAGCCATTTGAATCTTTTTAGATGTGCAGGTTAACACGGTAGGCAAGAATGGATTTCTTCGTTTTTCAAGCATGAAATTACCGCCTGTTTTTCTTATGGTCTCCTGCAACGATGACAATGAAAATTCTCTAGTGATTAATTAGCATAATTACGCATTATTAGCATAATTACGCATTATTGATAGTTCCCAACCAGTTGGTACGTTTTTGGGGCGAGCTCAGTTGATCGGGTGCCGTGACGGAATGATTCTTAACCAGTTAACTTGGAGCGAGTTGCTACCTAGAAAACAAATACCAATAATTTTCAAATACCGTAATTATATATAGGGACCGCAAAGCCTGTCGGTGGTGTGATCCCACATACCGTAATATAAACGTCGCCCGCGGGCAGCACTCGGCGCACCACGCTTTTTCATCATTTTTCTTTCTCTAATTTTTGTTCTTTATTTATTATTATTTTTGCTAATAGTAATCGCAATACCACCCTGAGCAGCTATGCTTATTCCATTTCGATACCAACACCTTGATTCTACTAGCGCATGCATCTCGTTTCGCGAAGGCTTACAATAACTGTCTAGGTTATTTTGGATCATGCTGAGTCATAATTTACTAAATAAATCCTTGCGCTTCGAATGAAAGCATTCACGAGCGATTTGGCTGTGGGGGAATCCTGAAATTTGAGCTGAACCGGTTCATGAACCTTGGATGAACAAGCGAAACCTCATAGGACTAATTCGTTTTATATTGAGATATTTATCATATTTGAAGCTAAAGGGTTATAGCTCATCATCTATGATTGAAAACAAAACCAGAAAACAGGAAGAATGCTAAAATTTTAAGCATCTAGTTAAAAAAGTGTAACTACCGATCAATCTGACACGATTGACCGTTCTGCTGTAGTACGGTAGAGTGGTCCATTCACCTTTTCAATTACCGGGGTAGAGTAAACATAACGTTATGTTTATTTTTACTTTTTTTCTTTTTTTTTATATTTGTATTCAACGCATCGAAATTGATAGGATAGAAGTAGTTTTGGAATGACAAACTGTTTCCAACACATCAGCTCTGCGGTCCCTAATTATATAATTTTCATGGTTGTCATTTCAGAGAACTAATGCAAAATTACGTGTTAATTTAAAAAAGTGGAAATGTCTTTCCGTCTTCGCGCGTTTTCGCGAAGCTAAAGACCTTCATGAGGCTGTTGCGATGTTGAGTATTGTTAGTTTGTATTAATAAAGTATATTTGTAGATGGAAGAACATTTCGAGAAGGCCTTCGAATTTCTTAATGCCAAACAAGTAAAGATGATGCAAAAGATCGCGAGTTCAGAACTGGAGGTGAGATTGTTTATTTTTTAAAATGTTTTATTGATCTTTACTAAAGTTTTAGGTGAACAAAGGAAGTGCATGCATTTTAGACGAAAATACATAATTTTGTTTTGAAAATGTTCACTCGCGGCTGCTCTTCCCCGTAGAAGTCTTGACCGTCAAGCAACGTCGAGATCCCCGTAAAAGAAGTAATATGTTTGAAGTGAAGAGCCCATCCCTAATCATGCCATCCACCCCTTCCATTCCTTCGCACCTTATGGTGTAATTAACAAATAAAAAATATAAATAATCAATTTGAGAGGCGAGGTGGCGGCGCAACCAAGTTCGGAGCAGTAAAGAGAGGATTGGGTGCGTTGATTTATTATAGTTTGGACACCCCGTACATTTGTACGATCTGCTTATCCCTTACCGTACCCGTGTCTCCCCTGCCAGTGTCTCCGCTACCGTACCCGTGTCTCCCCTACCGTTCCCTCCCGTCCCCTCCCTACAGCCTCCCTTAGCAGATGCAGATGCAGTAGCTGCGGATGTGGTAGCGAGAAGGGCTGGAGCAGAGAATCACTTGGTGGGGGCGTATATGGTAGTGATTGGGATGCAGACTCAGGTGAGGGAATGGGGCAAGGGGAACATAGAACCGTTCAGCATGATTCACTCCTTTGGAACCTCTGATAGAGCTGTGCTTTCTCTTTTCTGCTAATTTGTTGGGTGTAGATGATTATTGAAGAGCTGCATAGGTCATACTTTAATTATGAATTTGTCAGGAACGAAGGGACAAGGCCATATCAAATGTCCCGCTTATGGCTGCGCAGCAACTACTCAGATTCGTATGTTATTTATCTTAGTTAAAAAAAAGAGTAAAAGGGGAAGATCTCATTTCAAGAACGAGGGGAAAGATGTATCAATTATAGTTTACCGTGGAGAGTAATTAGGGTTTTTAAGATTATATTTCTACCTCTAGCCGTGTGTAGCGCCCATAATTTCTTGCACTTTCGATATTTAACATAAAGAAGATGACTCCGAATGAGGCTTTATTATGTATCCCTTACACTAAGTACCCTTTACAGGGACTTCAAGCATTGGCTCTATACGATCAGATGAAGTTGTGCATTGAATCAGAAGGACAACGAAGAGTGGAGGGGGAGACTCTCGCTTATATATTCCGATCGTTGAGGCCACTTATCACTGATGAATATTATCACAAGTTGTGGAAGGAGTTGAGAGAGGTGAGTGGGGGGATAACACAACACAGTGGTTGTTTTTTACGTTCAGGATGGGAGGATATTAGGCAGTATAAGAGGTGCAGAGGGTTATATTAGAAAACCTTATCTCAATAAGTGATATTTTTGTAAGCATGTAGGATTAAGTAGACGTCGAACTACGATTTTCCGTTGTTCTATATTTGCAAAAGAGAAGATTGCAGACTATACTCAAACAGAAGGTTCGTGTAATTGGAGGGCTACATCGCGTGGAGAAACTCATTCAGCATATCGCAGTTAGACCCCCCTAACCCCCTCCCCTTACCCCCTACCCCTCTCGACTATCTCACAGTCCCTTGATCCTATATCCTACTTCCACCATTACCCTATCGTATTCCATCAACTCCCTCTTACAAGGAGATGGTCTGACCTCGCGGAAAGGGATTCAAATGAGACATGTACCATTCGAAAGAGCGTCAAAAGCTGAGTAGAAAACGATGTTCAATTTTTGCGGAGGGCATATCTAGAGCGAGATAATCGTCATTTTCTGGAAGTAGAGATCCGCCATTGCGCCGCTTCCTCTTGTGAGGCGTCGCCTGACAGCAGGCTGTCAGCAGTCGTCGGTAGCGCAGCAAGTAAGAGGTCGGTGTGGATTGGTCGGTTCGTGCATTCTTTTTGCACATTTTCCCACAAGTCCCGGACTTGTAATTTTTCCGGATTTTTCCCTCTCCTTTTCCTTGTCTGATGCCACTACTACCAATGACAGATCCTGTAAGTAGAATTGATATGAGATACGCATCTTTGTTGATAGCAGGAAGAGACATTGCTGTGGCCATGATTATAGCTGAAAATCACTTCCAGTACGGGGCAAGAAGTTTTGATAAAATTCGAAATTTGTCAAAATCTTGATAAAATTACAAGTCCGGGACTTGTGGGCTGTCAGGCGACGCCTCACAAGAGGAAGCGGCGCAACGGCGGATCCCTACTTCCAGAAAATGACGATTATCTCGCGCTACATACGCCCTCCGCAAAAATTGAACATCGTTTTCTACTCAGTTTTTGACGCTCTTTCGAATGGTACATGTCTCATTTGAATCCCTTTCCGCGAGGTCAGACCATCTCCTTGTTAGTTCTCGTCAACTTACAATAGGGGTGGCAAAGTGAACTTCTTGTTTTGTGGACGTTTTCCCCCCTCCGTGCAACACGTCTACCGGCTTCTATTCCTAAAAGTTCACTTCTGCCAAGTGTACCCTACAGTACCCGTTCCTACATTTCCACTGACATCAATTGTTTTCATCTGTCTCCTATGCATATTACGTTCCTCTTTATATAGTCTAATTGATTCCTTGCCACTTTGTTTATGCTTGGTAATGTATGGTTTTTAAACGATTGTACTATTATCTATGGTTGAAATATTATATCTCGTTGATTTACAAACCCATTTCCTTTTGTTTACGGTCACTCATTTCATTCGTTTTCTAATCGTCATTTCACATCCCCGAATCGGTCAAACTTTTCTTATGAAGATATTTTGTTCTTGCGGTGTGTATTACAATAAAAGATATATTGCATTGTTTATCTCGAAGACTCGTGAGTACGCGTAGATTACTGTATTTTGAAGGCGAAGCAGCTGGAATCGTCTACAGTATACATACAGTATAATCTGGAGTCGACGGCTATGTCGAGAGATTCGAGAGAATCCGAGGGACCACATATAACAGCTGAAAGAAGAGTTAGATTGAGAAGAGATAAAGGGTTACCCCAAGGAGAGGGAGCATTCCTAGACCGAGTCTTGAGGAGAGCATGGAGGGATGAAGCGGGGGACAGAGACAAGGGAGTGGATTGGTTTCCCTTGAAGAGTGACGTCATCCCCTGAACTCCCTGGAGTCCTCTTGACCCCTTGCCCTTCCTACCGTCTCCAAGGCCCTTCTTATCAGTCGACTATTGCACAGTACATTCTCCTCTTCCTCTTCCCCCTCCCCTTCTTCTCTCCTTTCTCTTCTCTTGTACTCCCTACTCTCTCCCCTCCTTGGTCTTCCATCCCACTCTACTTCAGTTTCCCTCTTCCTCCTCCATTTGAATCTCTTCTTCAATGCCTTCATATCCTTCATCTTCTCCTTCCTCCTCACATTCTCTTCATCAAGAGTATCCAAATTCACTTCACTGAACACTTCCTACTTCTTCTCTTTATTCCATCACTCAAACCTTTTTGTATTTGTATTGTCAGCCAATGCGATCACATTGTTAGTATTCTTCTGCTGATCTCTGCTAAAGCTCTCATTAGTTTAAAAATATTGATAATTTAAAATATTATTCATCTGAACCAAGTTGTGAAGCAGATTAATAATGAGTAAAGGGACTTAAAAGGGTCACTCTGATCATCTCATTCAATTCAAGAGACAACTAATTAGTTAGCGGTTAAAGGATCGCGAAAGGCACGTGTGTGCTAATTGGGGTTTAGATTGTTTCACTCTCTGCGCTCTCCTCACTTTGCACGGTCTCTCGCTCGAAGAGTGGTTGTTCTAAGCGCGATAGTGAAGCTCAAACGCAAAATCAGAAAGTGGGAATGCCTGATTCATAATCAGGGTACGATCCATATCATGACGTAGAGAGTGACTATGGTTAAAAAGTGGGTTGTGGGAACCTTTAATTGATTGTGAAAGAGAAGAGAGGAATAAAGAGACGCAGACAGCGAAGGAAATCTTTGCACAGCTAAAAAGGAGAGACAACGAGACTCGGGACAGAAGGATGTCAAAAAGTAGATGTTGAGTGGAGTGGCCCTTTAATAAAGATTTTTTAAAGCTTCGTGAACGGAAAAAGTAATAGATTCGTTCTCTGTCTTGCGCATTACAATTCAAATTTTGCTTACCGTACACTTCTCACTGATCCGTAGAAACCTTCATGAGAATCGAAGGGTTGAGCATAGGGATTGGCGTCTTAGACAAAAGGATTAGTGAAGGCTATTACTTACTGTAGCTTACTTGAACTAAAGCTATCACACGATCTGGAGGAACAGTTACAACCTGAATACGGTAGTGAACAATGGGATAATAAGGAGTCAGACGGGACTCTCGAAGATAATTAGGTCTTACAGATAATATGGATACGAACCTTGAGAACGGACTTGAAAAGGAAGATAGATGAGTAGAATGAGGCATATTCTGCCCATTTACGAATACGCACTGATCCACAGTGCTTTTCCCTCTTCTTCTTACTTTCCCTCTCAACACTCCCTCCCCCCATCTCCCTCCCTCCCTCACTCCCTCCTAACCCTCTCCCTCCCTCTCTACTTGACTTGAGTAGTCTACTCGTCGACTCATTCACAGGACCAGATCTCTCTTCTCAAACCGCTTCTTCCCTTCTTTTCCCTCTGGGCAATAAATGGTCATAAGCCTTCATTCCCTCTTCATAATATATCGATGTCTCCTCCTCCTTCTCTTCATATCTCCCCTATCCAATTCCTCCTCCTTCGGCTTCCCCTTCCTTCTCTTATACCCTCCGTCCTCTAAACTATCCATTGCCTAACAGTCTCATCATATCATAAACCTGGATAATATGCTCCTTTTCCCATAGGGTAATGTATCCATCGAGGGGGAGGAGTTGTAGTGTATTTCTTGATTCATTTCATCGTATTCGTTGTGCCTTGGAAGGCTATAATAAATCATCCCATACCTTCTCTAGATCATCACAATCAATAAGATGACTCTCCTCAAATATCCATTGTTTACTACACCCGAAGAAGTATGGAAATGGATCATCGTTGCCCGATGGAAGGCTCATATTCCTGCATGGATTACTTCAAATAATCGAAAAGATCAAAGATCGAAATCGAAGAATGACCATTGTGTGTTGTGTGCCTTCATACAACGAAAAGACGGATGAACCAACGACCCTTCGCTCTTGATTATCGCCCAATCATATTTAATGGCGAGAAAGGGCTTCTCTTTGTTCGTTCCGTTGACTATTACTTGGGTTGAAACTGCCTGAGATACGGCAGAATTGAAATAAGAATAAAGGGGTACGGTAGACTAGTAAGAGGAAGGCGGCTACTGTAATACATACCAATATCTCTCTTTCACTCAATCGACTTCTTGTCTGCCAGGGACCAGCAGGACGTCTGTAGAGAGAATATAAGAGAGGGGAGAATAGAGGGGAAGGATACGGGAGAGATTGGTACCTTCTCAATCCGAGGGAGAGACCTCCATCTTCCCAGAAGGGTTTGCAGACGATAGAATCATGAAGAGGAGGGGGAGGATGGGGGAAGAGAAGAGGAGTTGAGGAGAGGGATAAGGAGATGGAATGGGACGAAGACGAAAGGGACACGCACATCTGAGAAGATGCATTGAGGGGGGGTGAGGGGGGAGAAGGGAAGGAGAAGGAATGAATGACCTCGCTGAGTTCAGGGGGAACGTTGTGAGAACCGATGACATGGACTGAAGAGAGAAGGAGGAGATTGAGAAGGAAGAGAAGAGACGAAGAGAGAACTGAGAAGACGAAGATGCAGTAGTGGAAGGTGTATGTAGAGTATCTGAGAGGGGACGGGTGGAGGAGATGGTACTGTAGACGAGAGGAGTACTGTAGGAGGGGAGCAGATACATACCGTACACAACTGCGTGCAAAGGCATGTCGGTGGTGGAAACTGTTGCGTCTGAAGAGAAAGGGAAGGATTCAGGAGGGGAAGAGGAATACCTGCATGAATAGTGATAGCAACAAGGGAGACAACAGGCGAGGATAAAGGAGAGATAGGCCAGGATTGAGAGAAATACGCAGAGGGAGAAACGAGTGAGACGGATGAGGTGCAGACAACACTGAAAGGCTACGGTACGGAAGGGTTACGGTAGGCATACGGTAGGTACACTGACCAGTCCGAATCCTCCTACGTTGTTCTTCCTCCAATCATCATCTCCTCCCTTGTCCCCGTTATCCATTCCATAAACCACTTTCCTCGCCCATCGAATAGGCCATAATTCATCGTATTCCTTGAGCCGACACTTCTCACTGAAGAATGAAATAGAAGGATTGAGTAGACAGTCACCTCGTGGAGATGTTATCAAGGAAGTGTTCGTGTGGAGTGGGGAAATGGTACACTCCCGGGGTTGGGGTCGACGACTGAAATTCGAGCTACATTCAGAGAAGCTTCCGCAACTTTTTTGAAATTATTCCGTACCTGAGGATACATCGGGAATCCATTCGACAAACAGTTGTGGAATATTCCGTAAAAGGTTGAGGAATGGATTCCCGATGTATCCTCAGGTACGGAACAATTCCAAAAAATCTGCGGAAACTTTTCTCAGTGTACACATCATTAGCCTCCTCTTTGAGCTTGAGCTTTATTATTCCCCCGAAAGTATTCTATGGGACTTTCTTCAATCATGATGAGTTAGACGAGAGAAAGATGAAAAAGAAGATACCTTGCGAGTAGGACAGACTAGACGACGATAGGCAAAGTATAACATAACTATACGCCATAATATGGATACGGTAGTGGTGAGGGAAGAGAAGAGAAGAGACCACGGGGTTATCTGAAGGGAAGGAAGGGAATGAAGGGAGAGTAAGCAAGGTCACCTGAGGACTGACACAGCGACACGAAGAGAGAAAGACGAAGTTGAGTACGGTCATTGGTGTGTCGTGTAGGAGGAGGACGAGGAATGCTACTCGGAAGTTATTGAAGGCCTGAGGCAATCTACTTATTTAGCCTAAACACAGTGAAAAACGAGCAAGATGTGTTGAAGATTAAAGGTATCCCCTACCTGCAGCCATTCTACAAAAGCCTCTGCTATAATGGTCAGTCCACTCCTGTACGGCTTGATATCCAATCGATGGGCAAAGGCGTTCTCTACGCAAAGCATCTGAAGAGCGAAGATGGTGGGAAGAGGAAGGGGGAATACCAAGAGGAGAAGGGACAACATCGATCCCGAGACTACAGTAACCACGAGGGAAACAACTACCCAGGTCTCGAGGGGAAAGGAGGTGACGTAGCCTCTGAAACGGGATTAATAAGTGAGGGAGCAGGGCTTACCGAAGTGTACAGTATACATGAATCCAATCTGCAGTACAATTGAGAGAGTAAACGATAAAGGAGAAGGCGTATAGGGTATGCATGGTCCTGTCTGAAAAGATCTAATGAAGTTGAAGAGAGAAAGGTGATTGATCAAGCTAATTGGTACGTAGTTGATACCCTTGAGCATTGGAAGTCCGGGCGATGAAGTAGCGAATCCACTTGTGTAGAGGGTATTGAGAAGGGCAAGGACATTCCCCGCCTTGAGAGATGACGGAGAAGCGAGGTTCTTCATGCTGAAGAGTTTATGGAGCGAGGAGGAATAAGGGAGTGAAGAGGAGAGGGATATGCAGATAAGGAGGGCTGAAAAGGAGTACCCACTAAGAAAGACTCGACCGGAACTACATTACTCTCTTTCGTCTCTCGCTCCCTTATCTATCCCTTTGTCCTTTGACTCTTCTCTTTGACTCCCCCTCTCGTTCCCTCCCATCCCTCCCTCTTTTCCTTCTCCCCCCTCATCTACAACTTCCGTAAATCGCGTGTATTCGTCTTCTCTTCTTCCATCTCGATTCTCGCCACATAAACATCTCATAACATGCAATGCAAAGCACATTCGATTGTGACTTCAACTGTGCTTTTAATCAAATCTTTTTTCTCGATCAGAGTGATATGACTCGTAAAATGTAAAATGTTTCCGCTGGCGCTCCTTTTTGGCAAAAACCGATTTTTAATTTTTTTGACGATTTTATTGCCGTTTCCAAGGTAAGGTAAACTGCCAGTGGTTACGGTGTGAACGGCTGAATAGCTTGAAGTTAGAATAGGCTGAATAGAATGTAAGATTGTCTTGGATCGGAATGGCATCGTTTCAAAGCGTGAAAAAATCGCTAAAAACCGTAGCGGCTGAATCACGAATTATACGTTAAGATTTTCTAGACTATAAAATGAATGTAAACTGAATGAAAATGACGTATGATCTCTCGAAACTTCATCTCTAAAGATATGGCCGATGCGAGTGTGGAGAAGGGAGATCATCTTTCATCCACAGTACTGTCGAGCAAGGAATGAGGGCTGGATGCAGGTTTAATCGGTTGAGTATTGAGCACGAGGATACACGATGAACATCCTTTATACCACGTCGCCGGTTTACGTCAGTTGAAGTAGATGTAAATTCAAATAGAGAAAAATTATTGTTAGCTATTTTGCAAGCGATGCTCGTCGTTGCCGTTGTGCAGTCGACTGATGAACACGAGTATATACACAATGCTCGATTCTTTCTTCTCTCTTCAAATGAATGGTTGTGTTGTCCAGTGAAAGACCATGTGTCTGCAGCTTTATCTCTTCCCTTGATTACTCCTCCTTCAGTCCTCTCCTCTCTTTCTCTACCTCCCTCCCTCCGACCCTCTTACCCCCCTCCCCCTTCTCCTCTCATACCCTCCCATCAAATAGCTGTTACACCTATTCATCTCCGTTCTCTCCTTCCTTTCCCGCGAAATTCGTTCATTATTATGCTACCTGCACTGCTTTTAAACTCAAGATTATTTACGTAGATCTATTAAAGGATGATATATTTATCGGATGTATACAATATTCCCAAATCGGACATTTTCTCAAATCGGTCATTTTACCAAGACCAGCGAACCACCATAATCTCAAATCGGTCATTATCTCAAAACTTGATACATTCAAGGCGGTAGTGTCAAGTGGATGGCATTCTGCAGCTTAGAGGCAAACGTCGCACATAGTTGCTATTCTCAAGTTACAGTATTACTTGATACCTTTAAGATGATAATGTCAAGTTGATGGCACTGAGAAATAAAGAGTCGCGCGCTGTGCATACTTGATCCTATCAAGTGATATTATTACTAGATAGTTTCAAAGTATTGATAGTATCAAGTAGTATCAGTGCCACCAATTTGACATTATCATATTGAAAGTATCAAGTAACACTGTAACTTGAGGGTAGCAACTATATGCGACGTTTGCCTCTAAGCTGCAGAATGCCATCCACTTGACACTACCGCCTTGAATGTATCAAGTTTTGAGATAATGACCGATTTGAATGGTGGGTAACCGTTTTGTGAAAATGTCCGATTTGGGAAAATGGAGGTTCCCCTATTTATCTATTCTAATAATAATATGATATATTTACTGAATCTCTGAAGCTGACTTGCCACAGTGTTCTGACAACAGTCAAAATGTTAAGCGAACGAGATGCCGAAAAATAACCCTGATTTCGGTAGGAACTTTCGCACGGAAAACACCGTATCCTAAGCATTTTGGCTCGTTCGCTTAACTTTTAGAACACTGTGTTGCAACCCCGAAATAATATCTCTAATAGCTATATAGAATATATACATGACTAAATACGTATGCAGCGTACTCCAACCGCATTCCATACTCGACTATTCGCCAACCATAGAATACACAAATAATATATAATGAGTAAAATGAAAGCTGAAATCTGTTCCATTGGATGCCCCTTGCCTCTCATAGATGATCGGATCCATAGTCTTCGAATGTTCCTTTGTATGCGTAATTCTTCGTACCATTCTTCTTATCAATGAGTTTATTACAATTTGTAGATGACTTCGACTGATTCTGCTTTGAAGAATATTGGAAAGAAAGATGGACTAGATGTGTGGAGGATCAATGTGAGTGGGAGGGAAGGAAGGGATCAAGGGGTTAAAGGGTGGGTCTAGGGATACACAACTGTTGACTGAAGTAAGGGAGAGACAACTCACCACAGTGTTCTGGCTGCAGTTTAAATGTTAAGCGAACGAGACGCAGAATAAAAGCCTGATTTCGGTAGTAACTCTTACACGGAGAACATATTTTCCTAAACATTTTATCTCGTTCGCTTAACATTTAGAACATTGTGTCACGAACAACAACATGAAAAGACCAAAGAACGCATCGAGTCTAGTGGAGAGTTGCGAAACATTACCTAGGGCATGAATCACTTTCTTATTCTGGTATTCAGAAGTTCGAGCTAGAGAAGGTTCCTGTTTCTCAGCATGGAGTATTCTATGATGGAGATGCCTACATTGTTCTCTCCGTATGCTTCTCTCCTATCTTCATTTTTACTTTTTTCACTTGGATTAATTTGAACGGGCACGGGCACGGAGTCGTGTGTTCGAATACGCTTCACCCCGAATTCATCTTGAGGGATGACATTGGGAGGGGGTGCACAGGGGGTCAAGCGAGGAATGAACCCTCATTAGCATGGCCCGCAAGGGAGGAGGAGAGAGGAGAAGAATGAATGGAAAATGAGGCAATTTTGGCCATTTTTTTGGAGTTTTTCTTTGATTAAAAATATTGAAAAGAGATATATACCGAAAAAAACTCACCGCTATCGTGGAGAGAAATTCTTCCTCTATCAAATGCATATTCTCTGCTGCACGCCCCCGCTGATCCTTTAGGCTTTGAAGTATGAGAAATAGAGCAAATTCAAGCAAAACTTATATATTTCTTCCTGATTTTCATTCCCGGTGTTTACCTTACCTTTTCTATGGCGATGAATGCATTTGGATGTTAAAAAGTGAAGTGGAAGTGATAAGATACAGCTCCGCTGAACACAATTACGACAAATAGTCTTTTGGCCCTA
>LS835708.1:40147-52696 GCA_900490955.1 Micoletzkya japonica
CATAAACGTTGAAAAGAAACTAGGAATACAACGGCAAAGACAAAATGAAATACGGAGAAATGAAACCCACTGCTGACGTAAACGATCACACTATGAAAAGTGAAAATCAGGTAACCCCATTTGAACTAAACTACGGTAGGTTTGGGCAAAAGTCGATTAGTCACGCTTACACGCAGCGCTCCGATCTTTTGCTACCGTGCCTCATTTTCTTTCATTCTTCTCCTCTCTCCTCCTCCCCACAATGTTCTGACAACAGTGAAGATGTTAAGCGAACGAGATGCCGAAAAATAACCCTGATTTCGGTAGGAACTCTCGCACGGAAAACACCGCTTCCTGAGCATTTTGGCTCGTTTGCTTAACCTTTAGAACATTGTGTCCCTCGCGGGCTATGCTAATGAGGGTTCGTTCCTCGCCTGACCCCCTGTGGGGGTGCTTTTCTCATTTTTAATTTTTTCACTTGGATTAATTTGTATGTACGTGAAGCCTTTGATTTTCTCTTCCATGTATCCTCTCAATGGTTCAGACAACTCGAAATGCAGGAATGTGGGATGTTCACTTTTGGTTGGGAAAGAACGCATCGATTGTGAGTATGTACTGAGTGAAGGGAAGGGGAATCCATAATACAGGACGAGATGGGAACGGCTGCCATAAAGACTGTAGAGATTGATCAGTCTCTCGGAGGATTTCCCACTCAGTACAGAGAAGTACAGGGACACGAATCCCCCCTATTCTTGTCCTATTTCAAGAATGGATTACGGTAAGAGAAGAATACTGTAGCTACTAATGGGAATAGTATTACAGCTATCCCACTGGAGGATATGACACTGGGTTCAACTCTGTCGAAGATATGCTCGCTAACTTCAAACCGAAATTGTACAAGTGTAAGGGAAAGAGGAATGTACGGTGCACTGAGGTGAGGTATATGGTAGGAAAGGTGAGGGTTACGGTAGGAGTGGAGAGGGTTACGGTAGATTGCAGGTACGGTTGATGAAGGAATCTCTCAATCTCGGAGATGTTTACATTCTCGATATTGGAAAGGAATTGTATGTATGGATGCCCCCTGAGAGTGGAAGGCTTGAGAGGATCAAGGTAGAGGGATACCTATACAGAGAGGGGTGGATGGGGGAGGGGGAGCAGGAAAGGAATGATGGCATGGACAGGGAATGGCCAGGGCTAAGAATATTGCCGAGAATGAACGACATGGACTCAGCAAGGTTATATGCTTAGGTGAGGGAAGCGAAAGATGGAGAAGATGAGAAGAGGGGTTCAGATGACGACTGGAATAAGAACAGCGAATTCTGGAGTCATTTTGGAGGAAAGGAAGTGGTCGGATCGATTACGAAGGCTAAGGATGACGATGAGAACTATTGGGAGAGAAACAAGGATCAAGTGACTTTGTGGAAGTGAGAGAGGAATAGGGACGGGAGGGAAGGGACTGTTGAGGGTATCGGATGCATCCGGAGAGGCTACTGTTAAGTGGCTGGCACAAGGAGATATGGTGAAGAGGGATCTACTCGACACGAACGTATGTATTCACTAACAAGTACTTCGAGTCTCGGTGAAACGGAGACGAGAAACACTCAATCTTGTTCAGGATGCCTTTATCTTGGATGCGGTGAATGGGGGAGTCTACGTGTGGGTGGGGAAGGGATGCACTCTTCAAGAACGAGCCAAGGCTTTCCATTGGGGACAAACGTATCTCAAGCAACAGGTACGGGTTACGGTAGTCAACTGGGTCAGTCGATTGCAGCATCTTCCTGCTTGGACTGCAGTTACTCGTCTACTCGAATCGACTGAACCCCAACTATTCACTCAGTGGTTTGCTGACTGGCAAGGAGCACTCAAGACTGTGAGGATTAGTGAAAGGTTGGATAGAAAGTCATCGAATGGTTCTTCAGGGAGAGTTCAAACCACGACTATTCCAATGCTCAAATGAAAGCGGGAAATTGATTGTGGAGGAAATTGCCAACTTCGACCAAGAGGTGCGACCATCCGATACCTATAGATAGACCAGAGTAGATTGTTCACATGAATTCAGTCTCTCGATGGTGATGACGTCATGATTCTCGATGCTCTTAGTACTATCTATGTATGGGTTGGAGCTGGAGCCAATGCTGAAGAAAAGAAACACGCACAGAAAACTGCAGAAGTAGGTTACGGTAGGGGAGAGTACTGTAAGATGGAATGTTACAGGAGTATCTCAAGAATGGAAACATGAAGAGAAGTTCGAAGATCGCATCTACGTCTATTGAAACTGTTTATCAGGTGAGGGGATGGAGTGATGGAGAAAAGAGTGGTTGAAGGGAGAGGAGACGCCTACCTTCAAGAAGTTCTTCGCTTCCTGGGATGACAAGATGTTCCAAGGAGTGAGTCCTCTTCTGCTATCTCTTTTAGGGAATACACCAAGCGAATAATGACTGTCTCTCATTGCAGCAATCTCGTTCTGCTATCAACATGCGCAAGCTCATCTTCCAGTGATCCCTTTCATCCCTTTCATTGCGAAGTCTCGCTTATATTTTATCTATTATATCTATCGCTATGCTTTCATCTAATAAAGGGTATATCAAAGCAATTGTGTTTTGAACTATTGGAGATGACAATTGTACGGCGAGGAAGGAGGTATGTGAGGGGGGGGTGGGTGGCTAGGGTTGAGAGGGTGAAAGGAGAGTGTCTTCAGATAGTATCTCCTCGATCGATCCCATGTCCCCTTTCAAAGCTTTCTCCATCATTCCAGTCTCTTCAGAGGTCTTTGTCCCACCTTTATCTCCCTTCTTTCATCTTTTCCTTTGCATGTGCCAATTCCTTCCCTCTTATGCCACAATTGTGCACATCTCTGCCTGCTTTCGTCTTTTCAGTCCCTCCTTATTTGTAAGACATTCTTTCTTTCTCAATCTGATTCAGCACGTTTCTTTTCTCGCATTCGTTGCATATTGCTTATTAGGTAATTACTTTGCAAATTGATCATTATTGCTAATTGCGTTGAACCTTTCAAATGCTGAATCATTTGTATTGTTTGCTGTGCAAACACCATCGATTCAGGTTGGAAGTACCTCGATCATTGATCATTCGGAGTACATCGTCTACCGTCTCCTAGTCCCTCTACTTCGTATCTTACCTTATTCTCTCCCTCCCCTTTCCCTCCCATGCTCGCTCCATCTGAATATTCATCAGTAGCAGTCTCCCCCTCTCATCTCCTCTCCCTCTTCGCTACAAATCTTCTCTGGAATCTCTTCCTCACTTCCACTGCAATTCATGCAGTTGCACTCATAAGCAGCCCAATGTGAGACACTTCCAAGCATAAAACTCTCAATGATAACACTAACAACTGCCGGTGACAACTAAAGGAATGCCATTCTCAGTGACACTGTACATGTCATTTAGTCAAGCAGTCTACAAATGGTACCGCCGACGATCCTCTGATTCCGACACGATACTACCGTATATCTGCACGATCATACCGTACCCCTCCCCTCGTCCTACCGTATCCCCTCGATTCAGATCTGCCCTATGGCTGCGATACTCGATGTTCATCCGAGATGCCAAACTTATTCTGCTGCAGTCGTATGCAGTGAGTATGCAGACCTTCTTCCTCGTCGCCTTTGTTTTCTATCGCACGAAGAAGGTACGATCTCTGTCCCCTCATTCATACCTTCTCAATAGAAAATACAGCGTCGACTTATTCGAATGATCTGTCTTATGTTCGGATTATTCTTCATTCTCTTCTACTATGTCCACACGATGGGAGATGAAGAAGGAAAGGTGAGAATTTCATCGTTATTTATGTTAGACGGGAAAGCAAGACTGATGTTTGTGGAATAAAGAATCAGTAGATCATTCGGAATATCAGATGAAAGAGTGTGCGAAGTTGTGAGAACGAATTTGGAAGCAAATCAACTGACAGACACTGTAGTATGGTTGCTTGAGATGTTCATCGGTCGCTTAGCTTCAACGGCCCAGATGGCGGGATCCCTCGTTTGTCCCTATCTCATTGTGAGTCCTTCCACTTCCATTATCACTAAGCATCGTAGCTTTTAACTAGAGACTGCCATTCGCGTTTTTGGCGGTATATCTTTCATGCTTCATTCATAACCGCGACGCGTCTCGTCGCTAAAAGCTGCGAAACATATTGGTTAACCCGATGGAATGCTCTACTTTTTACTAGTCCGTTCCAATCTCCTTTACTTTCTATGTCTCATGGAGCTTGACCATAGCTAACTGAAGGCTGCTCTATTCCTGGCCCTACTAGTTCTACTCTATCCCACATTACTCCCTTCAGTATCGAGCCATCTCTACTCGAGTCATAGACTTCGTTCCCCTCGCTCCAGTTGCCTTCACTTGGGTCATGGAATTGCACGCTATCATCTATTCCATTGGAATTGACGACTTTTACATGCTGGTCAGCATCTAATTCCCCCTTTCTCAAAATTTGTTATTCTTCAGCTAGCCAACACTACATTCTTCTGTATGGACGGATCCCTCCTCGCTATGTTCTTCATATTCCCGACAGAGAAGCCACAACCAAAAGTAGAGATGGCCTAGAGAAGGCTGAGATATAAGAGTATGTATATCTCTATACATGTAATCGTTCTTCTGCGGGTTCATAAAGACGAGTAGAATAAGAATAAGGATAATTTGTTTATGAGACCCGTATTGATGGATGCGAGTATGTACAAGGGTAACCGTGTCAATACCTGTCTAGACTCTCTCAACAATCTATCAGCTCCTCCCCTCTTATATTCTATCTC
Organism: Micoletzkya japonica; assembly: GCA_900490955.1. Lineage (NCBI taxonomy): Eukaryota > Metazoa > Nematoda > Chromadorea > Rhabditida > Diplogasteridae > Micoletzkya > Micoletzkya japonica. The sequence goes on from LS835708.1 coordinate 44,893, forward strand.
CGATATCTTCCGTCTCGTTCTCCTTGATAACTGTTAATTTGTGAGCAAGGAGATCGGCTTGAACTACAGTATCGGCTCTTTCTCTTCCATTCATGTGAACAGTCGGGTATTCCAAGGATCTCTTTTGCACTGAAATAGAGAATGTCGTGGAGGGGATGAAGAGAAGACTGTTACCGTTCTTCAGTGAGTTCTTATTACTCGATCTTCCATCGTGATTAGAAGAACTTCTTCTCGATCCTACTCCGTTCACTACTACATCACGAGATTTCGTTGATCTATAATTGAAAATGATTACGTTTCCTTTCAAGACCTACATTCACGATTCGATGAAAATACTTATTGTGAGTGTTCATGACTTTGTATTCAATAAGAGAAGCCTTACTTAGTATACATTGAAATGGGTGTCATTGGTTGTCCTTTAACTCTCGCTGGGCGATGCATCTTCTTACACGTTATTACATGATGACAAATGGAACGAATCTCAAAGATATAGCCCAACTAGAGCAAAGGAGAAGAGAAAGCTCACCTCAGGGTTTATCAAACAATAAAAGTAGAAATTAAGTGCGAACTTGGTAAATTCAAGTACATTGACTACTGCGCGGAAGATCTGAAAGGGATAGAGAATGTTAGTATGGAGTGGAGTGGATGGCTAGGGGGGAATAAGGATAACCTGGAAAGGGAGGGAGAGTGTATTCTCTTCTGCTACGAGGATGGTGAGGGGAGCAGCGGGAATAGTGCACACGAAGAAAACGATGCAGATTCCGAAGAGGAAGATGAACAGTCGTTTCTCTTCCTGAGGAGGGAGGGATAGGGGAGACAAGCAGAGCTCGCGAATCGATACCGATCCGATACCGAATGGCCATTGTAAAGGGGAGGCTGCCCGGTATCGATACCGAATGAAGAATGGTCAGCGGAAGGGATTCCGGTATCAATTGAATCGATACCGCAATCGATACCACCCTCTTTTCTACCAAAATACGTTTTATTTTTTTATTTTTAAAGTTTTTTAAATTATCAATTGTAAGCAAGCATGCTGTGAAGTTCCACAACTGTGAAATAAACTTGGTTGCATTATTCCCGACAAAGTTATTAGACTTAATAACAGTGAAAACAGGAAAACTCAATCAATTGAGAGATTTTTTGGATCTATTTCTCTATTTGTTTCTTCTAGCACCTTATAGAAGCGAAAATTGTTTTGAGTAACAGGAAAGTTCTATTGCGCTTCTTACTTCATTAATTTCGGAATCTCAAAGAATACTGAAACGCGGACTATCTACTTCAATTATATAATAGACAGCACTATCAGTACCCATGTTTAACACTTCTACTCTAAATTACTTAAAAGTTGAAAAAATATGCTGATTCCCTCTATTAATCTGACGCAGAACTAATGTAAGAACAAGGATGTGTGCCGTCAACGATGATAACTTACACTGATAGAAGAATCTTAAAATGATTCTTTATATTTTAGGGAAAGAAATCAAAATAAAGTGAGTTTTGATTACATTGCTATTTTATCTTTGAAAAATCCAAATTATTTCCTGAAAATAGGCTGTTTAGCTTTATTTTATACTTATATCTTATAGCCCTACAAAGGTAGAGATAGCTCTTGCTAACAGTTTAGGCTATCCTACAGCTTTCACAGTTCATGCACATCAAAAAACGAAAAAAAAATGGAGCGAAATAGAAGACCCATGCAAGGAATGATTCTTCCATTGCTGAATCGATACCGGCACCGCACGGGACAGAATACGATACCGGAATGAATACCGGCGAGAGAGAGAGAGGAGGAATTGATACCGGTATCGGTATCGATTCGCGAGCTCTAGAGACAAGGACACACGGGTCATAGGGCACGGAAGCGAGTAGAAATAGTACAATAAACCGATCCGTCAGTTTCTTCCGTTCCAAAATGAGTCTAGTTCTCTCAATTGTGAACACTCTCTCGCCTTACATTCGGAATGACTTTTTCCAACGGATCATTTTAATCCCTATACCGTCAAAACCGAAAATTGTGGGACAAATACCGTATTTTACCGTATTTTTCGTTTTATCAGCTTAGAATGAATCTAATCGAAAAGTTACTTGCATATTCGGAAAGAGCAGCCCAAAATACATAGGTAAGTGCTGAAAAAGTTTTATTTATGGATTTCGTAGCCGGATGCTAAATGCGGGGTAAAGATCACTTTCAGGAGCAGTCGAAATATCCACAATTTCAGATTTTTGCAAAAAGTGTCTAAAGATGTTTTTTTCAGTCTCGGGATACTCAAATGAACCGATATAGGTCGAAAAATAGTTCAATCAATGCTAGAAATGTGCTTTTACCCAGATTTGATTTAGAGAAGGTCGCAGCGGTATCACCGCTTTCACTGGTTCTACAACGAAGCATGGGCTATCAATTTCAAACTTTTCAAGCTAGGATGGCTCCAAAAGGTCCAAAGAATAGGCACGCAACATTTCATATGTCATTTCAATTTCGCCGCAGTACAATGGCAAAAATACGGTATAATACCGTATTATACGGCATTTGTCCCAGAATTTTCGGTTTTGACGGTATACACTACAGCCAAGCACCACCCTGTCTCTCCCACGCACCTTTTCACTCTTCTCCGTTACAAATCTTTTCTGTGAGTTCGTCAACCGTTGTATCCGATCCAACTTGGTGTTTCTGAACTTTTGAGGGTACGAAGGTTTAATTAGCAATGATATCGTTTTAAGACAGAACAAAGTACTTTTATGAGTGGCACACCGCTATCACACTTGCAAGACAAGCAAGAAATTTGGCGAAACGTTTGCACTCTGATTAACCATTTACATACAATATCTCGATTTCCATGGCAATTACAAATACGGATAAGTTTACACGCCTTGTGTATAGAGTGAATAAGCATTGCATACCTGTATGTGATGAGAATGTTCGCATTGAGATAAGCGACTACGAAGAAGGGAAGAACTCGACAAGCTATCTCACGGACTGCTTCGTAGGCTTGGAAGGCTGACTTGTTCTGAAGGGAATACAGTGAAGCTGGGGAGGGGAGATGAGGGAAGGGAAGGGAAGGAACGTACCAGATTGGCAACGTCGCATACGACATACGGACAGATGTGGGGACGGTGGTACTCTTGAGGCAACTGAAGTTGGGGGATAGGGGATGGGAAGAGAAGAGGGAAGGCATGACAAAGGGAGAAGGCGCCCACCTCATGCCAACCTTTCTTTAAGGCCCAAGGGGCGTATATACAGAAGTTGAAGATGTATGCGACTGCGAAGAGAATGAAGCAAATCTGAAGGAAAGAGCGAGGGGAATGGATGGATAGGGGAAGAGGGATTCATCAGTTGAATGCACGAGAAAAATCTACCAACCTTGCGAGATCTCATTCCATAAGTAAAAGGTCTGCACACTGCCATATACTGTGACAGAGTGAGAAAGACCACGATGTACACCGATGAACCCATCAGAGCGTTCGCCTCAATTTCAGTTGTCATTATCTAACTCCGTCTATTGTTTCTTGTGTTGTGCTTAGTAAGGTTAGAGTGTGTTCCCTCCCCATTTGGGAGAATGCGCTTAGCAAGGCTAGTTGACTGCTCTTTTGTTATTCTCTTTTCTCCTCTTCCCTGTAATCTCCTTGTAATCTACTTCCCTACGCTTCTTTCCCGCTTTTCGCAATTTGTCTATTTTCCATTACTTTCAAAACAGCATAAAGGCGTAGGCTTGGGTCCTAACAATTGTCTTTACACACTTCGTCTTACGTTAGCAGCTCTACAGTACAATTTCCCTCCTTGAAAGAGTGCCCCCTTCGTCCTTCCCCAAGTATCTCTCCCCTGCACCTCTCGATTCCCCTCATCCACTATCACTTTTCCTTCTCTCAACCATGCTTCACAAGTCATGATTCCTCGCTTGATTTCGTCAAGAGAGGGAAAGGGAGACGAGAGATGGCCAATCAGCATTTGATTGAAGGAACTGCCTCCTGAAGAGGATACGAGGGGAGGGGAGGAATGGATAGAGGGTGGGGGAGGGGGATAAGGGGGGATGAGAGGGCAGTGTACTTGTATCCCCAACCACCCCTTGCACCCTTCTTACCAATGGGAATCCCACGTGCGCATAGTAGAAAGCAGCGAGAGGATGGCATATCCTGGTATCCACTAGATACAGAACCATCGGAATAAGGGACAGTTGAGTCAACTGAAAGGTTAATTATCTATCCTCCATTTGACATGTTAGACTTCTTCAGCAGTGAGATATGCTTAGCCTCTACATTCTCTGCAGATTATGGAAAGATACGAACGATTGCTTTACGAGGGAAGAGGAGAGGAGAGGGGGACAGGAAGGAGAGGAGGAGTGGGGGAGGGGATGAGAGAATAGGGAAGAAGAGGGTAATGTAGAAAGAGGAAGGGAATTGAGGAGGAATAGGGAAGTTGGAAAGAGAAGAGGAGATATGTTGATAGAGAGTAGAGGAGTAAGAGATAGAGGATGAGAAGGAGAATAACAAGGGGGAGGAAGACGAATCGAATTCAATTTATTGCTTCGATATGAGGATACGACGAATCGTGTGGGTACATGGGGAAAAGGTGAAAGGGACGGGGAGGGGAGGGATCAGTGAAGAGAGAATGTGGAATACGGGGGAAGGAGAGGGGACTATAAGCAGGACAAACTGGGAACTGTCCAAGAGGCATCCCAAGAGACCGAGCAATTCGAGCAAAAGAGTGCCATTATTGACGAAAAACTTCCGTCAGTAAACTCATTCCTACTTCCTCTGCACTCTCTTCACGCGCTTCGCCCTCTCGTCGGAAATAGGAATGAGACGACTAACGGAACGTTTTGATCAACCAGCTGCACAATACGTACAAGAGATGGGACGCATTCCTCCTTCCAGAATGGTTCTCAGATGGAAGGACTACAAGGGAAAAGAACTCACGAAGTCAGTCATTGCAAGGAGAGTGAGGTACGTGTAGATGATGGAAGACCGTCTGAGTACACAAGCACTCCATTCCATCCCCTTCATATTCTACACCTTTATCCATTCTAAACAACTCACCTTAACAGTGGATGTGTGAGTGTACAGACCGTGAGAACATCTCCTATTATGCCTACTATGATTATTATGGGGGAAATGTAGCCATACGTTATCTGAAATGGAAGATGTCACTGTGAGAAAGAGTGGAATGAGATGGGCAAAGGGAATTGTCGGCCTATTGTCAATGAGTAGGAGAAGAAGACTGATCTATTATGATGGATGGAGGACTTGGGGTGGAGGGACACTCAATTGCTGTAGAGAGGGAAGGGGACCATGCATAAGGGGTACTTACCCGGTTTACAGTTGAAAGAGTCGATGGAATGACTTGGTCAAGGAAGGCACTCTCGTTTAGGGATAAGGAAGTTGAACGAAGCAATCGACAGACACCGAGATCAGAGGACATGGGATATGATCTGGAATGAGACGGAGGGGAGAGGAGGGGAGGAAGGAGAGGGAGAGGGCTACGAGGGAAAGCGAACGGAGGTAGGAAGGATGAAAGGAGGAAGAGATGAGAGAAGAGGTGCACGGGGAATGACGAGTGTATGCAAGGATATGAGGGCATCGTTTACACTCAGCGGGAAGGAAAGACAAAAGAGAGTGAGACATGGTCATCGCCGCTTATTACAGTGACATTCCCTTGTACATCACTCTCTACAAACTGTCTCTTTCATTCCCTCTTGCCCTCCCTCCCCCCTCTCTTACGTCTCTCACATACACTCCTTACATGTCCTTCTCACGCATAGAACCCGACTGCTAAGAATGCTGATTAAAGCAATGAAATGAGCTTCGTTTTGGGAAGAAAACGATTGAGTTTCAGAAGGAAACGGGAATGAGAGAGGTGGGGAAAGTGACAAGGATGGACATGAGGGTGAAGGGGGATAAGAGTGTGGAGAGGGAGAAAGTTAAGCGGGAGGGGTGGAAAGGAGGGGGGTTAAAGGGGCATGGAAGTGATTTTCAAGTGAAGCTTATATGAAAAATCTTGTCGAAATTAGCATAAAAAAATTATAAAAATTAATAGTATTCGAGAAATGATTTTTTGAAATTCCGCCCAACGACGACGCTACTGTGCTTAGCAGACAGGGTCTCAGCCAAACGGAATCATTATACTGAACGCCCGACCCGCGGAACGAAAAAATAAATTTCACGCTTGGAATTTTTTGAAATTTTTTAATGATTCTTTTTACGTTTCTTATTATTTCTAAAGGTAAAATAAGAAATTTCATTACAATTTGGTTGAATTTTATAATCGCTTCTCACTCCCTTTACGATAAAGAGAGAGAGAGAGGGAGGACCAAGGGGGATGAAGCAAGAAGAAGAAAAAGAAGTGGTTACTCTCGTTGTTTAGCACATTGTTGTTACGGAGAAGAAGGTAAGAGGGAATGGAAGAGGAAGAGAGGAATGAGAGGGAACAATAGATACCCTTAGGGGAGGGAGTAGTAACCGGTAGAGATTAGAAGGGAAGAGGGGACGGGATGGGGGAGGAGGAGCGAGAAGAGGTGTGGAGGGGAGAACACGGTACGGATGAGGGATAGTGCTTGGAGAGAAGGGGTGTATACTGATTAGTGATAGGGATGGAATATCAAGGAGGAACAGCCTTGACGGGAATGATTCATACAGTTGACAAGAGAAGAAGTGGTTGGTGGGGGGTAAAGAAGGAAGAGAAATAGGGGAATGGGGAGGAGAAGGAAGGAGACTCGAGGGGAGGTCCCTCTCTTACTCCTCCCTCTAATCTAACGTACTTGTCTCGAGAGAGATAGATCGAAACACGACTGAGCTACTTATTGCAAGCAAAACGATGCTTGGATGGAAAGGGAAGAGAATGGAAGAGAGAGAGGAGACTCACGAGTTAGAAACGTATGAAAAGGACGGAGACGTTGTCTTCGGAGTGACGAGAAAGGGCGATTCGGACGAGCAACTTGGTGACTGATTCCCAGTGGGAGGGATGGCTTCTGCAGGGAATATGGTAGGAGAGGGGAGGAGGGCACGGGAGACTCCCACTTAGCCATCCCCTCTCAGTTTCATCCTTCTCTCCAACAATAACAAGTCAATTTCAACGTGTACGCACTAAGATACAATCTCCGGTCGTTCCCGGAGACACCCAGGGGAGCAAAATGGAGACACCCACTTAGCTCCCTAGGGTGTCTCCTAAGTATCTCCTGGGTAATTCCAGTCTCCTGGGTATCTCTAAGTTACTTTCCTGGACATCTCCTAGTGTTCCCATGGGAGTCCCCTTTTTCTCTCGTGCTTGGCTCATAGACACAAAAGAATGGCATTTATTACTACTTAGGTGATCAACGCAAACGAATATTAGACAAGTACAATATTCAACGATAAAAGCAGTGGTCTTGACGAGATCAAAATGGATGTTGGCGCTTCCTTGTGAACCTAAAGAGGAAATGATACCGTTAATTTAATGCCCATGAACGCTTCTTCCATATTTTTCTATTTCCGGAACTTGCTGACTGCAAGTCAACCAAAGCTTTCATTCTACCCGTTCGGTCGTTAAGATAAGTGATGCCCTCCTTCCTGCACAATTAAAATGCGAAACGCATGGTGCTGATATTTTAATCTAACGGTCTAAGGCAAACTGAATGTCACCCACCTCGCGCAACTCATTCATCATTCCATTCCTCAGGGCCCTGTATCCCGTAGACTTTCGGTACGTGGGGGATCCGTTCAGCTCGATGAGGACTTCATTCGGCCGCACTGATGTGAATACTGTTTAGAGCGCGAAGGCAGTTTTTCTCAACTATAACGAACTTGCGGTATGTGAATGAAAGAATGAACGCTAGGT
>LS835708.1:53505-91257 GCA_900490955.1 Micoletzkya japonica
TGATATGCTTAGAACTGGTATAAGGTAAAGAGGCCGCAAATTATCTATAACTCACTCACCTCTCACCCTCCTCCAATCTTCTATACATCGACAGTTGCGCGTGTGGGGTACTCCTGAAACAAGTTGTTCATGGGAGAAACACGATTAAGATAAACATGAAACAGATACGCATACAAAACAAAAATAAATAAACAATTAGTTTTAATGGCGCGCAATCCCGCGCTTATCCTCCTGGATGTTTCCTTTTTTGTCTCCTAGGTATCTCCCCGACTCTCCTGGGTATCTCCGGTGTCGGTTCAATCAATGCCCTGTTATTTCAAATATATAAGCTCCCCTGGGTGTCTCCTGTCTCCTGGGTATCTCCGGGGACGACCGGACATGATACGATCATAAGGATGGTTGGTAGTTGGAGATGGGGACTTGTGACTCGTCTTGTTAGGGAGAGAGAAGTATCTAGCTGGTTACCGTAGGTATTCCTTAGCAAGCGCAACTGCTTCCTTGCTGTCCACTACGTCCCAGAATCCGTCCGTTGCCACGATTATGAATCTGTGAAGAGACAGTCAACCAAAACATTTCACTTTGAGATGAAGACGAGTGCATGGAAATGAGTGTGTCATCCCTCCGTTATGTTTACCTCATTTTGACGTAGTAGACATGGTCAAAGCACACTTGCACCTTCAGTCTAATGGGAACGTCTAATATAAAGGTCTTGACAGTATCAAAGAGTCTTGTTGTGTAAACAACGCTATTCAAGACAAGGGACATGGCTTCCTTCTTCAAGTGAGTAATCGAATAGAACATTGTCAATCTCGTAAATAACCTGAGTTGTTCGTCTTGTAAGTCGATCCTCTTGATGTCTGGCTGTGCAGTGAGAACTCCTAGTCGTTTGAGGTGAGTATCACCGAACGATCTGAGAATCGAGAATGGAGGGACGAGACTTGAACTGCAGTCACTACAAATGTATATATGAACCGAGGAAATACGGGCAATTGAGGACTCTTTCTAATTAGAGGCGACGCTACTGGGAGTGAAGATTGAGAAGGGTTGGGTAGGAATGGAAGGAGGGAAGGAAGGATTGAGACTGAGAGAGAGGGCGAATAGATACGTAGTAGAGAATGGATAATTGACCGTTTTACATGGGATGAGTGAATTATGGACATAATGGTAGAGGGTAACAATCTGCGAGATGAATGACGTATAGAGAAGACGGGTAGGTATACGAACGAAGAGGGAGGTTGGGGAGGGAGGACTGACTGGGGGAATCTCCCCCACTCCCCGCTGACGAATATTTTAAAGCAGAGAAACGAGAAAAGGAGACAGACGTTTAGACAAAGTGGATTAGATGACAACAGGGAGTGAGGCGACGATGAGAATCGGATAAGAATAGGGGGGTGGGGAGTAGAGGATGGACCAAGCAAGGACCGGAACATTCCCCATATCACACTCAATCGGGCGCCACTTTCTACCTTCACAAACCGTACTACTAAAGTGAATGGTGCCCTGTATTCCAGGATAGACCAGATGCAACCTCGAGTCCAAGAGATAGGGAATGAGAACGGAATGAAATATGATAATCACACGCTTTTCTTCATAACCTCCCTCGATTCACGCTCTTTTGTGATATGCTGGGAAGCAAACATTTCGAGAGCGTAGGTACTTTCATATACGAACATCGTGCCTGAGGGAAGAGAGGTTGCGGTGGGAGGGAGAGGGAGAGGGGAGGAGAGGACGGGGGAATGGAATATGAAGAGGAACGGCAACTGGAATGGCAAGGGTTAAAGTGGACCGAGAAGGAATGTATTCTGATGCGCCCCTCACAAGAGTCTTCAAGGACCCTCTACTCGTTCAAAAGATTCGCTTTGTTTTGAGGCTACGAAAAATGAATGAGATTTGAGTGAAGAACTAAGTGGAATGAAGCAATCTCGTTGTGAGAAGAAGAGACTCGATTGATAGACATGAAAGGGGACTAAGAGAGGGGTGAGGTGAACGAGAAAGGAACGATGTGAAGAGGGGAGGGGAGAAGAGGGGATATGGGGAGAGATTGGGTGAGGGGACATGATCGACCATTCACACCCGCATATTCATGAGCATTAAGCTATGCATTCTTCACGTTTCGTGAGAACGATATCTGAAGACGATGCTGTAGTCTGCTCCACACTTTTCACGCGACAAAAGGGCACTCGCGACGCGGGCGCGGGGACGGGTCCCTTATCCCGCGCGCGACTCTTCCTTATGCTGCGCGCGACCCGCGATTAGGACGCGCGCGTCCTGCCCCTTTCCCCTTACTCTTCCGTTACCATTCCCATTCCTTCACGTCTTTCATGTGATGCACTGCCATAAATGATAATTCTTTTTATAAGACCCACAGAGACAACAATTAAAAATGAAACTTTAGTACACCAGATCAAACGAAATCGTGAAACGAACCATTTTCACAGCTTTGTTTCCAGAGCCTGTCGGCTTTGTAAAAGCAGATTCCGTGTCTAAATACATGTGAAGTGTAACCGAAACCTTGGTCCGTTTCGCGTTTGCTAATCGAAAACAATGAAGGTGCCAACTGGTAAAAGCTCAAACGATTAATGAAAGCAAGAGAGCGACCAGGGAGGCAGACAGTGTTTGTTCTTTGTCAACAGTTTTCATTACTATGAAAAGAGCTTCTTAAAACACTGTCTGCCTACCTTGGAAATGTGAGGAAATAAAGTAATAAAAATGCAAACTATAAATTATCTTGCTTCCTAGGCGGTCCTCTTCGTACTCCATCGTAGGTGCATTCAGGCGATTGAACCTGAGATGACACCTGCAAATAAATACAATTCCATTGATGTATTACTACAATTGAACGATGCAGTGCTATTTGAATATTAGATTTTATAATAAATGCTCTCTCAAAGAGCTTCCACGACCTCCTAAGTTTCTTGCCGTACACAATGTTCTAAATGTTAAGCGAATGAGCCAAAATGTTTAGCATAAATTTTTTCCGCGCGAGAGTTCCTACGGAAATCAGGGTTAATTTTCGGCATCTCGTTCGCTTAACATTTACACTGCTGTCAGAACATTGTGCGTAGGGTAAGACATTATCTAAAAAACACTTACTACATATTAAATATAGTAATAGACAGGGTAGTGAGCAATATGCAAGGTAGAGATGCTCAATGAAAATGCTCTAAGTCCAATAAACTTGCGCGACCTGCGCGTGCGGGTGCACTCTAATTTCAACCCGCTCACCAGTGTCCCCTTCCTGGCGCGCGCCTCGTCCATTTCCCGCGCTCCCTTTCCGTCCCTTTTCCTGCGCGCGACCACTTTCCGTCCCGCGGGGTGCCTTTTCTGGCGCCCGAGGTCCCTTTACTCGCGCGCGTGCCGCGTAAAAAGTGCGGAGTGTATGAGAGAACATAGTGAGTATTAGACGAGAATGAACTGCGATGAGATATTATTAAGATATGGGATAAAGGGGAAAAGAGCATGGAATAGGAGATGATTCAGACAGACAACGGATGAAATGGTAGTGAGTACAGGAAGTAGGGGGACGATAATGTGAGCAAGGAGTAGAGAGAAGAAGATGGATGGAGGAAATTCATTGAGAGGGACGAGACAAGTGGGGATGAGGGGGAGGACAAGAATGGGATGGGGAGGGGAGCGGAGGAAGGGTGGGGAGATAGACAAGGGGGTTGAAGGGGGAAGAGAAGGGAAAACGCGCATAAATAGCCAATTCTTGTACAGCTGCCAACGAAACACCTGTCGGACGCCAAAGGAAGAAGTGGCATGCTTTGCGATTGCACGCCTTCACATTCATACTAACGCAAACACAACAGCAGACATTTTCTTGGCGGGACGGATAAGATGACGGCATGGGACACAAGTTGTTACGGAGAGATCAATAAGGAAAAGTTGATTAAACAAGGGAGTGATTAGATAGAAAGACTGAGAGAGTAGAAGGGGGTAAATAGAGTGGTTGTACCTGGAGACAGCGAGGACGCCCTGAACCCGAGGGGTGTCCTTGAATGAAACGAATCCTCCCGCCGCCTCCACGCGACGTCGTTCATTCGACTGCAATCCCATGCATTCACCACGCGCAGAAACACTTTTATTGCTATTACTGCACCTCGAACGATGTGTATTAAACAGCCTGCGACCGACTAACGTCTCCTTTATCTATGGGGAGAGAGGTAGACCGAGTGAACACGAGTCAATATGTCCAATCAAGTTATTGAGGCTAAGGGAAACCGTACATCTGAAGGCTTGTGGTCGTAGGAGAGAGGGAAGCATTGCCCCTTTGAGTCGCATGCAACCGCTCGCGAGTCACCGACGTTGATTATCGTTATCCATCGACTTGCCTCGACTACAGCTGCGATGAGGGTCGACCCTGAACCACAACACTAATTATTACATATTGAAACAAATAATTTATCTACAAAATTTTTAATGCTAGCTTCTTTAGTTAAAATAAATTCAACTTATAAAACAAAGCGTGTTCAAACACCTTTCTCCCGCCTGATGTTCATGAAAGCCGTAAACAACATTTCTTCTTACTGTAAATTCAAAAAAAATCGTATGCTAATGAAGCAGTCTTTCTTGTCATGGCCACTTTGCATAGGAATTAGAAAATCAATGCTCATTTGCATAGGGAAATTGGCAAAATGCCATGATACCTATCAGACAGGCCGGCACGCCACGGACCCGCGTCCAGCTAGTTAGTACGGTACCACACAACCCTTAGTAAAACTCACTTTGCCCTAGTTAACCCCGGAAGCGACCGGGAATTCCGCACTTCCGGTTCTAGATCGTTAGTATAACATTGCAGCTCTATCGTTTCGCGCAGCTCGTAAACGCCGACATGTGTCTTATTGTTTTCTCATCTTTGATTTTCCTGAGATTTCACTATTATTATTGAATCGGGCGCGCCGAAAAAAACAGACCATTTCATTTTTTAAGGATAATATTGCCTCACGGACCAAAGACGCGAAATATTTGACGGTTTAGCTTACAGTATCTATCGTTATCAATTTGGCCCATCGTGATTCCTAACGCGAAAACCATAAATAATTTTAGCTACCGTATTTTTCTTCCAAAATCCGGCTAGCAAATTTTTGTCTTTACTCATGGGTCCGTGACGCTGTGTAAAAATGAAAATACACGCCGTGTTATCCGTCCGCGATGTGTGCGATTGCATAAGTACAGTAGGCTTGTAAAGTAAGTATAGCGCTGTGTCAAACTCACGGAAGCCAGAGATATTAAGAAAAGCCAAATGTCGTGCCAGAAAAGCCGTATGTTGGTACAAGGAGGAGCTTGCTTTAGCCTGGGGAGAAACTATGCTGTATCTTATTGTTCCGTTATTTTCTTTTTCATTTCCGTTATCACCGTATCGAACTCAATAGGATAGAAGTAGTTTTGAAACATTTCACTCAATTTGGTCTAACCTCTCTGCGGTCTCTACTTTTTTTGGCGTTATATGTATTTCTTAGAATATCTCAAAAATTTCTTAGAATATCTCAAAATTTTATCAGATAGCGGTTTTAGATGAGATGAACATTGACCATCGCAACTCGATCGGCATTCTCTAGTGGAAGACATGTGCAGTAGTGGACAGGTATAATCGTTTCCTCTATTTATGAACTTCTTTCTCTTTTCCAACCTTTAATTTATGCTCTAGTTCAGTAGGGTGGGCGGAATTTTAAGGCCTGGAATTGGTATTATAAAGGGATGTTATTCTAAAAAATGTGCCCACGGTGATTATGAAACTAATTCCATTTCCCCCTCCGCTCTTTGCAAACTGCCCCAACTTCGAGCGGCTATCCAACTATGCAGCTCTATATATCAAAATCGTCTTTCTCACAGAAGTATTGTTATAAATGTCGTAACAATGTGTTTGTTTAAATGTAGGTTCACATATTCTTTCGGGTAGTTCCTTATAGCTTATTACTAAACGATAAGGATTAAATTTTTAAAAAATAAGAAAATGCAGTCGTGCAAACGCGCAACAAAGCGCGATCACGATGAACCACTATTCATTATTTTTGTAGCTGTGTACAAATGGGGTCATGTTAAACGTAAATATAATATGACTCGCCGTCTGAGAGAAGCGCCCTCTCTTCTGCAGTACTGAACCCACTTGGCAAAGTATTTTTAAAATTTGATGGAAACAAGTTTCCTAGGGTAAAATTGAGCGCTGAACACGATGGTCTTGGTCCCAGGTCCCAAAAAATTTCTATCGTGAGACGAAATTGATGATTTTTCACTCTAAATTCACTATCTCAACTAATATTTGAGATAGCGAGATGTGGTAAAATGAGATTGATAGAGAATTAAATTCTCTACAAAACCCGGTTTAGACATTATAGAAAAGTTGAAAACAAAGATTCCTAATATCTCGTTGAAAAAATGGTCAAAAAATACTAAAAATTCCGGTTTCGACGTCAAGGAGTGTAGGGCCAGTTAATTTCTCATCGGATTCGGATTCCTAACGTAATTTTACGTATCTTAAGTTATAAAATTCGAAAATCGAAGGGTAGGTGAAAAGAGTTATGGATGCGAATAGAGAGGCATATCAGAGACCGAACGCATTAGAACCTTTTCAGATAACTGCATGTACCTTTGCTTATTGGATAGCTAGAGAGATCGGGTGAAGTGCATTCGATAGGAAATTAAATTCTCTACAAACTATCTTTAAACATTTAGAAAATTCGAAACGTCAAAGGGAGAAAGCAGCCTCCAACCAAAAGTTTTAAAATTCGATAAAAATTCTTCTAAGGTTTCAAAATGTGAGGAAAAAGATAGTGGCAATAAAAAAATCGAAGAAAAAGTCGAAAATCGCATGTTTTATTTTTTCGTTCCGGGCTTCCGTCGTTGAGAGGAATGTCGCTTTTGGCTTAATTCCTTTCGCTAAACACAGTAACGTCGTCGTTGGGTGAAATTTAAAAAAAATCATTTCTCGAATACTATTAATTTTTATTATTTTTCCTTTTGTTTTTATACTAATTTCGACAAGATCTTTCATATAAGCTTCACTTGAAAATCACTTCCGTGTCCCTTTATAGTAGAGAAAAAACGAAGATATAATCGGTCCAGGGATCCCCGATGCCAGGCCCTCTAGATAAAAAGCGGAAGTGTTTATGCGCGGAACGATATATTCTTCCCGGGAATTTCGCGAAACTGTTGAAGCGGTTATAGCGGTCTCTTGTTGTAATTTCATGTCATTTCTTGATTTCTTTTTTTCAATTTACGTATTTCTTCATAATATCACACTCATGAACGAAATAGACTACATTTGATGCATTATTTTGTCTGATCACAGCTCGGTTTTTTAGATGCAAGATCATAATCTCAATAACGAGCAAAACTGAAAAAGAAAACATAAAAGAAGCTGTAAGAACGCACGCAGCACCCAAACATACAGAATAAATCGATAGCAGTAAAATCGAAAATAAATCGTTCCGAAGGTGACGCATAAATTCCACTTCTCGCTAAGGCCAGTAACTTTCACCGGACCGTATTTTCGAATTATATGTTCCGCTTTTCTCTACTATAATAAGTTAGTTGAGCAATAGGTACAAAATCTTGCCGAAACGAATTTGTCATCGCGAAAGGCAGCAAAACGGCCGATTTTGACCTCAAAGAGTGTCGGGCCAGTCAATTTCTCATCGGATTCGGAGTCCTGACGTAATTTTACGTATTTTCAGTTATAAAATTCAAAAATCGGAGGGTAGGTGAAAAGAGATATCGGCCATTATTAGTTATTTCGCTGGCCCGGTGCGAGCGCGATGTCTTTTCATTCGATCAGAAGGTGAAGAACTTTATTTATTCGCTTTTCCTAGAAGTCGTATTAGTAGAATCTTTCTTCGAAAGGAAAAAGCGACATAGAATCTTTCTTCGAAAGGAAAAGAACATTAAAGGAATAGTACCCTCAAAAATTAAATTTTTGGCTAATGGTAGCATAGAATTCCTCCACGCATACGATCCGATCTAGCGGACGAGCCGACGAATAAGTTGAGTTTATAAAAATGAGCTTATTTTTTAATTCATAAATTTTTATTCGTCGTCTCGCCCGCTAGATCGGATCGTATGCGTGGATAAATGCTGTTCTCTACTACCATTAGCCAAAAATTTAATTTTTGAGGGTATTCCTTTAATGTTTTTTCCCTTTCGAAGAAAGATTCTATGTCTCTTTTTCCTTTCGAAGAAAGATTCTACTCATACGACTTCTAGGAAAAGCGAATAAATAAAGTTCTTCACCTTCTGATCGAATGAAAAGACATCGCGCTCACACCGGGCCAGCGAAATAACTAATAATGGCCGATATCTCTTTTCACCTATCCTCCGATTTTTGAATTTTATAACTTAAAATACGTAAAATAACGTCAGGAATCCGAATTCGATGAGAAGTTGACTGGCCCCACGGTATTCTGCTACAATGCAAAACCTTTGGAAAGCGAAAAATCATTCTGTCATTTCCTAATACCGTAGATCGGTGTGCTGCGCACCATGAATACATTGTCATAAAGGGGGGGGGGAGGAAGGGCATGGTAATCGGCACAAAAGCTAATTTCTATCAATCACCTAGAGCTTCCTAGAACTTTGAAAAGATGACATCCTTGTGATTTTCGCTTTCCAAAGGTCTAGAACATTGTGGCCCGACACTCCTTGAGGTCGAAATCGGCCGTTTTGCTGCCTTTCGCGATGACAAATTCGTTTCGGCAAGATTTTGTACCTATTAACGTTTCGAATTTTCTAACTGTTTAAAGGCAGTTTTGTAGAGAATTTAATTTCCTATCGAATGCACTTTACCAGATCTCTCTAGCTATCCAATAAGCAAAGGTACATGCAGTTATCTGAAAAGGTTCCAATGCGTTCGGTCTCTGATATGCCTCTCTATTCGCATCCATAACTCTTTTCACCTACCCTTCGATTTTTGAATTTCATAGCTTAAGATACGTAAAATTACGTCAGGAATCCGAATCCGATGAGAAGTTAACTGGCCCGACACTCCTTGACGTCGAAACCGGCATTTTTAGTATTTTTTGACCATTTTTTCAACGAGATATTAGGAATCTTTGTTTTCAACTTTTCTATAATGTCTAAACCGGATTTTGTAGAGAATTTAATTCTCTATCGATCTCATTTTACCACATCTCGCTATCTCAAATATTAGTTGAGATAGCGAATTTAGAGTGAAAAATAATCAATTTCGTCATAACTCGCGTTAGAAATTTTTTTGGGACCTGGGACCAAGACCATCGTGTTCAGCGCTCAATTTTACCCTAGGAAACTTGTTTCCATCAAATTTTAAAAATACTTTGCCAACTTTGCCAAATGGGTTTGAGGAGGTCGACGCTCTCAGATAGTGCGTCATATAAGTCACTCGTCGATAATTTGTCTTTATTTCTAATATATATTCTGAATACAAACTGCACAAACAGTCTCCTCATTGGTCTACTCTATTCGTGTTGTGATATTTTAATCCAGGTCGACAACGTAATTAACCAGCAGCCTGCGTAAGCTCTTAAAAATGTAAAGATAATATTTATATTTAGCTTTTCTGTTTTTTTTCTTTTTTACGAACCAATAGTAGGAAATATATTTTATGAATACGTCAACTTTTACAATGTTACTTCCAACAAAGTCTAAGATAAATTTCATCGTGAATTACAGCATGCACAGCATTTAATAAGTGAACTTAAAGCTTGTACCAGTAAGTGAAGTATCCTCTTCGTCCATTCGAGATATCGCGTCATCGATGTTGTGTACTTCGGTAACCAATGCCTTCAACTCTTCTTGAATTTTTTCTTTTACCATTCCGGCAATGGGGAAAGAGTAACTCAATGTACAAAAATAACTTATCATGGGTACCAATTGAAACTTCCTAAGAAATATACGACTACCAATGTAAGAGTCCAAGAGACTCCTATAGTTTGTTTCGGTGACCATCATGTTCCTCACTATTCCATCAATATACTGTTTTCACAACGTTCTGCTCCAAAGCGTAGATCATGCTTGCAAAAGGAGAGAGGGGAGGTGAGAGAGCATAGGAATTGGAGAGACGCAGACACAGTCGCAATTGGGCATAATTCGGACTAGCGAAACGTAGTGTGTTTGTGCATACCTCCACAATGGGATCCGTTGTATCAAGAAGACTCGCGTTACTCAGCTTCCTTTTAGTTTGAAATCGAAGTAGCCTTTCTCGTATTGATCGAGCAAAGTTGGCCTCGAGATAGTCCGATACAAACTGACAATTTATTTTGTCTCAATCTCCACTGTATCACTTACCTGTCCTCCATGACCATCGAAGATTCCAAATATTGAAAGATTATTGTTAGGGTCATGCATGAAATGCATTCGATCTTCCATGTAGTCTCGAAATCCCTTAATATAATTGATT
Source organism: Micoletzkya japonica (assembly GCA_900490955.1). Taxonomy (NCBI): domain Eukaryota; kingdom Metazoa; phylum Nematoda; class Chromadorea; order Rhabditida; family Diplogasteridae; genus Micoletzkya; species Micoletzkya japonica. Next base: position 63,875 of record LS835708.1, read on the forward strand.
TTAATGATGTAAATATCATATAATTTCAAGATCTTCGTGATAAAAGAGGTTTTATATACAATAGTTAAAGGAACTGTCCCACGAAAAAAATCGTTGTTGAGCTATTCATTGGGAACAATGTAAAATGGGCTAGACAACAAGATGAGCAAAAATCCCGATTCGAAACTGCTCTCTAGGCCTCCGTACGGCCATCTGAATGTGCGAGATACGGTAAATCTTGTGGGGTAGTTTGTAGTCTAGACTGTCTATCTAAATAACCCCTGGCAATGCCTGCTCGCGCTCGCTCTCCTTGGAGTAGGAAGGGAGGAGCTAGGGAAGGGGCGAAGGTGTGTAGATGAGCGGCGGAGATCAGGCGATGCCACTGGGTATATTTGTGGGAGAGGAGTGCTTGGCTAAACTACAAACTACCCCACAAGATTTACCGTATCCCACACATTCAGATGGCCGTACTGAGGCCTAGAGAGACGTTTCGAATCGGAATTTTTGCACATCTTGTTGTCTAGACCATACTGCTATGTTTCCAACGACTAACTAAATAACATTTTTTTTTCGTGGGACATTTCCTTTAAGATTGCTCTCGCTCATATCATTTCTTCTCACCTGAGATGCACAAAAGGCGAAGTTGCGGTGTTTGTATGTCCAGAACTCATCTGCAGAATAGCCTAGTAAATCAACAATTGTCTCCCTTCCCTCGTGTCTCCTTCTTGTTATCGTTCACCAGTCAGTTGTTCATCTCTTCTTGTTTTCCTCCTCACTCACCAATCCTCTTGATATCACTGAATCCGATATCAATGAACGAAGGAGGCTCAAACGTCTCCGAAGTCATCATTGATCCTTCCCATAGAGGTCTGCCTAAATAAATGAAAATTCTATTCAATTCTAGACTGCATGTCTGGACATTGTGCGTATCTAATTATTTAGGTTTAATATTTGTAGGAAAATTTTTACTCAATAAAATTTCAAAGTAGTGTTAAACTCTGCTCTAACCTTGGATAAACGGTGTGCAATAGATGGCAAGACATTTAATGTAGATATACAGAAGGAAAACTACGAACAACACCTCAATGAGAGCTATAAATTATACCCATAATCAAAATTATTGATAAAGTTAAAAATTCAAAGCGTATACCTCTAAGCTTTCGATGCGAAATACGATAACACGAAGAATGGTGTATCGGAATAGCAGGGAAATGAGGGATAGAAGCATGATGATTATGAAGACTCGGAGGATTGATATTCCGCGAGATTCTTCCTATTAAAGATATCTTTTATATTTAATAGGTGTGGCGAAAGTCGGGCATGTAAATAAGAAAGAGTATATGAGGGAAATACGAATATCCCAGAGCAGAGAGTACAGAGAGAGGAAGAGAAGGACGCGTATTCATTTCAATCACAACACGAACCTTGCTCGACATCGGAAACTCGTCTACACACCGTGAATACTTGTACATCGTCGATGATCGGCCACTCTCTCTTGCTGTCCCTTGTTCTTCCCTCCCCCACGCTCTCCCTCTCCTCCACCCCACTCTCCATCACCTTCCCTCTCTCCTTGATCCTCACTTTCTCTTATCTCTCCCTCCTCCACCTTTCAACACGTGCTCAGCATAAATGACCACCTTTATCCGTTGTTACACAAGAAAAGGGATGTGTTTGCACGAGAAGAAAAGACTAAAGGTGAAGGATATATGTTATTGAGAGTGAACATTTGTCTACTAGTTATATTAGTCAATAATCAGCAGCAAACGATATGCTTCAGTGAAAGGAGGAGGGATGAGGAAAGAAAAATAAGAAGAAGTGAGGAGTTACACTATGTGTACGTGAGAGGTGCTGACTTGGAAGATGGAAGGGATGAACGGAAGGGGATACTCTAGTCAAGTAATGTTCATAGGCTGGGGACAGGTGTACTAAGGGGGACTTGATCACCTGTAACGTAAGGGGTTACGTTGTATGGTTCTGTCAGCGTACAGTACTACTGTATAGCACAGGTCGTTGATATAATCTTCTTCTCCCTCCTCGCTCCTTCTATCGATTTACCGTTCTCACCATTTCGTATCTTCTGAAAAACTTTGAGTAGTAGAATTAAGATTATATTGAGACACTCAAAGCAGGCACGACCATTCTCTCCTCACCTTCTCCTTGCTGATCCTCTTCCTGCTCTTTATGCTCCCTTTGACGGATTCCTCCACTTCTCCGTATATCGACATGTCATGTAGTTCGTTGTATCCATCGATAGTTTGCTCATTAGCTGAATTCCTTCATTGCTTTATACTCTTCCCCAGGTTTCAAATCCCTTGCATCTCAAATTGTCCTTACATCTGGGGCGCGAGCATATCTCCCACACGCTTCTTCTGTCGTTCCTTTCGAGGAAGTATGTGTACATCATTCCCTTTCCCTTAAATACTTTGTTATCATGATTCTACTCATTGACAACTTTTATCTCTGTGAGTCCTCGATCGGAGAAGACAAAGGAAGTGTTAGTGTTCAATCCATTCTTCTTCGCTGATTGAGAGACGTGGATCTAGAATTAAAAATTTATCATATCTATTACTTATTTAAAATAAAATGTAAACTGAAGGGCTAAATGTGATAGATAAAATATAACAAAAAACCTTGCACGGTACACCGCATGCTTCCATCTTATTAGCCACATTTACACTCTCACCAAATAGGCAATATCTGAAAAGGCTCACGCTTCTATAACAAAGGAAAAGAGGAATTTCACATCAGAAGCTAAGCAAATTAAGTGCAAGACTATATTCTTTCTCAAAAAATTAACCTGGGCATCTTCATTCCAACCACTCCTGCTACAACAGGTCCGCAGTGAACTCCAATCCTCATCTTGATTGGCTTATGAGTGATTGGTGAATGCACGAGTTTGCTCTATGGAATTTGAGATATGTAATGGATTCAGTAGTTACAGAATACCTCCATGAGCATACCAATACTGACGTTTAGTACTCTTTCAGCATGGTTCTCACATGGTTCAGGGACTCCTCCAACAATCATATATGCATCACCAATAGTCTCAACTTTGTAGACGTCGTGCTGAACACTTTTGTTCTATCTGTATATATGAAAGAAGGGTTACCAATCCAACGAGGCGATCGAATCTCAAGTAGAGGTCGTTGAGGAGAGTGACTACGTCGTATGGCGTACATTCTGCACAGATATTAGTGAAAGTAACGATGTCAGTGAAGAGTAGAGTACAGTCGGGGAATTCAGCTGAAGGAAGTAGATGTGTACTTCATGGGAGTGAAGGTTTAGAGACAAGGGAGATGCACAACCAAGGCAGTAATTTACTGCTGTTAGCTGTACACCTCTTGTGAATGGCTTACAAGCATCGGCTACTTTTCCCTGTCGCAGACTCTCAGCCACGCTCGCAGGCATCAACTCGCACAGCAAAGAGTCCGTTTTCTGCTTCTCCATCTCCAACTCTGCTGCCATCTTCTTCATGTTTTTCATGGTCTCCTCGAGTGTTCGACTTAACAAGCAAATTTTACACCTCCATTTGCTCTACTCACTCACTTTAATTCCACTTGTGACATTCTGCTCTGATTCAGCATAATCAGATCGCGAGTTCCGTCGTGTCTCTGAAGGATGGTTTATTTCATTCTATTGTTCAGAATCTTATAAATAATCAATATTTGCAATGCGGTATTCCAATCACATCTCATACCTGCATATCGCTGATGTGCAGCTTTCTCTCGATGAGTTCCCTAACAGTCGTGACATTAACAGACGAGAGATACAGAAGGTACTTTCCGCCGTCTACTAATGTCATCGATCCTTTGAGATGTACTGGCTTCGCCTCTGTTGATCCGTGTACATCGTCTCCTGATCCCTTCATTTTGAATACGAACAAAGAGTTCTTGAAGGCGAGAATGGACTCATACGATAGTGGCATCTGAATTGAAATGCTTATAGAAATGGAAAAGGGAAGGATGAATTATTATATTGTAAGAACGCGAATTGAGGCTAATAATGAATACTTCGGGATGAATTAGTTCGAAGATATCGGAAACTCGAGTCTCCTGACGAATGCAATTGGGATATGCACGACGAATATGGGCACCTAAAGCAACAAGCCGTGGTAAAAACAGAAACTCTAGTGGAGTAGTAAAGAGGTACCGAAGTGCTCTATGAAGAGGTTCCTGTCGAAGCAAATGTGGTAAGGGTAGGCTACACAAAAGTCTTCGGGAGACACATCGAAATCTGGCTGAACAAAAAAGTAGAGAAATATATGAGATACGCTGAGAAAATATTGTTTAGTGTAGACCACATGATATGTGACCAACACTAAAGATAACCTTGAAATTCATAATTTCTATTGTATTCGATTTGCCACTTATTCTAATGACTGTTATTGTCATGAATCGTAAAACAAACGCAAGTGAGAGTTTGTCCGATGACGTCTGTTCCTTTGCTTGTTATCGATTTCATCGTAGACGATGATGCGGTTTTGACCTGTTCAGTCGACTATAGATCGAAATTAGCAAAGCACGTACTTGAACGATGACGAAAACGACATGTTCAGTGACGAAGGCATCTGAATTTATATCCATATACATTCTAAATACAAGTATAATAATTGCTATCTAAAAATAATAGCTTTTAACTTTTAAAAAGCTGAACTCTATTTTCCTTCTGATTCTACTGGTTCCTTCTTCTGATTCCTCCTATCTATAATCTCTCTATCCACTAACCGAGGTGCTCCTGCTTCCTCTCTTGCACCTTCATTATTACTTCCGTGTCATAGATTCTCCTTGCGACTTCTCTTACAACTCCTCAATTGTTTATTAGTGAAATCTAATGACTTATTGGTATTTCAACCTTTTACGATGGGATACAGTCCGGATCGTTTGGAGTAATAATGGAGAAGAAGAGTTCCATCAGTTTGGGGCTCACATCGGAAGGAGGGACTGATAGAGGATATCAATAAGCGGAGGATACACGGGGTTACCCTCTCAATTTGGTCTGATAAACGACGTGATCGATGAAGTAGTGAAGAGAATCCAGTGAATCCAAGAACCCCTAAAGCGAGTCTTCTATTTTAACAGTGAACTTTCTGGATGCCGTCTCATACACCGTCTGATACACCTCCAAACAAGTGAAGTAAGATTATTTCAAATCACCTCAAGGTCGACAGCCATCGCTCTTAGTAGTTCATCCCATCCCGTCTCCATTGTGAATTGAATAAGAAACCCTCCGTATGCTTCCCATACCTCTTCTACTGGGATGCCTTAAACCAGGCAACTTTCCTTAGCAAAAATAATATATTAATACCAATAACATTAGCCATAGCATTAACTAGTCGAAGTGTTTCATCATCGTTGTAGTAGTGAGATATTTCACTTTCGGTTCCTTCTTCGAATCGTGCCAACTCTCTCAACACAAAACGTTACATCTGCTTACGTAGTGACACTCACAATATCTTTAGCCAAACTTCCCTTCCATACTTTCGATTGACTAACTGCCGAAAACTTTCGTGAACCCACCCAAACTGCAAGAATATGCATACATACAAAAATACGTATAACTTCTTCTAAGAGTTTCAACCATTAAACTAGCAAAACAACGCTGTACCCGGCGATCCACGAAGCGTGCCGCGGTCGCCCTGCTTATATGGTCCTGGAGCTTCGCTGTTGGACACATAACACAGGGCTCCCATGGCACGCTTCACGGATCGCCTAAGCTTGTGCGTTAGTAGGGGGGTGGGCGCCTTCGGCGCCCACTGCTCTCCATATACCTCAACTATTTTTTGTTTACTTTTTGCACGTCATAAGCTGTGATTTCGAAGGCTGAATGCGTGAGTCGAATGAATGCAATACTATGAATTGCTGCGGCGATGAAGGGTCATGAGCAAAACCCGAGATCGCAGAACCATCTGTCAGGGTAGAGCAGTGGTTAGAGGATGCCGTTGTTGGTCAGGGCACGCAAGTTCGGAACCCGCCGGCGGCAGTTTTTATTTTTTTTTTGAATTTTGAAATTCCAAAGGATATAATCGATGCACATTTTGCTAAAGCATCCTCGAAAAATTTCTAAGTTTTCCTCTGATGACTTTTTGACTAAAAATAATCCCCGTGGTCTGAAACGTATTTTGACAAAGCCATGAATTTTTTTTGAAACTTTTCAAAAATATCGATTTTCTCAGCCAATTTTCAAAATTTTCAAAAGCGCAAAAATGATCCCGCGATATGAAGAAATGAATAGGAGTCTTGTAAGAACTTTTTTGAATTTCGAAATTCTAAAGGAGATAATCGATCCACGGACAGACACACTCACACAGACGGGAAAAATTTGCAGTGATTTGCTAGTAAGAAGTAAATGGTTACCATGATAAGAGGAAGTTATCGATTGAAGTATATCTGGAGATAGAAGTAGGAAGAATAAAGTAAGGGTGAAGAAGAGAAATGAGGGAGAGAGGGAAGGAGTGAGATGGAGGGAGGATCCACTTTAGATATACTCACGCGATGTCTTACCTGGGCTTCGTCTATTATTCATGAATAGACGATGTAAGGGGATGACCATGGTAATAGACAGGGTAGAATTGCTTCATCCTTTTCTATGTCGCCTTTTAAGTGTAAACCAATCATCTCACTGTCAACGTTGTTTTCCTACGACGCGCATGTATTGCTTTCACTTCCATTTCCCTATCTACCTATTTACTCGTTATCGTGTGAACAAGACAAAGAAATAGGAAGGATCTGCATGACAGGGAATTCTGATGACTGCGTTCATAGAAACTGAAAGTTATAGAACAAAAAAAAACAATATTCATTCTTTTAATTTGAACTGCGGATCTTAAGATTAATAATAATATGTATCCGTCGTAGTGACACGGGTTAGGGCTTTAAAGCACTCATTTATTTGTCGAAGCCTACAAACAGAGGGCTCGACCTCATAGAGTTAGAATATATTTACGATAGAAAATGTGCATTGCTTGCAGTATTGATACTATGAAACACGTTTTATCGTCGTTTTATCGTGGATGTTCCCTCAAGAGTCGTCCCTTCCTATCTCATTTGTCGCCTCTTCCCCCAAAGAGATGAGCAAAGTTGAAGACGGGCTTCTTGAGAAGTCGATTGAGTTGAGTCAGTTCGTGACCCCGCTTCGATCCCGGCATCTTAACCTTTGCATTACAGCCAAATCCATAACAAGGTGTGAGAAACTATTATGCGTCACTTTGGCAATATTATTCCAAATTTTGAAAACAATATCTCTAGTAGTAGGTTTTGTGATTCAAACGTAATACGGGCTTGTTGTGAAGGCAAAATACTAAGAGATATGTGCGAAATGAAGAGAAGGATTACCATTCCGTTCCTGTAGAGCCAGTCCTCATTATCAACTGAAATGAAGAATCGAAATGGAATGGAAAGAGGAATTATAACAAAGAACTCACAGTCATATTGAGGATACGTATAGACAACTACGATGAGTAGAGAAATTAGAATTACGAGGAGAGGAAGAGACATCGGATACCCTTAATGATCTAATCCGTATATGGTACAGGTGGTACGATGGAGGGAATATATGATAGGCATACAGTAGAAGTGGAACCATAGCTGACAGATAATGGAAGAAAAATAGAAAGAGGTGCCGAAAGAGAATGAAGGAGGGAGAGGATCTGCTGATTGTAGTGTACTGTGTGATGTATGATGGGGATTATGAGCAAGGGGAAGGAGATTGTGAACAGAACCAGGGAAATAGAAAGAATAAGGATAAGAAGAGAACAGGGATAGGAGAATGAGGAAGAAGACGATGATTGTGAGACTGAAGAGGGATACGGAGACAGTGACAAGGAAGACGAGATGAGAGGGGAGTAGGGTGGGGAGGGGACAGGAGAAGGAGGGGGTATGGGAAAGAGGGAATTGGTGAGGTTTGGACGGATATATGGGAATACGAAGACTCGTTAGATACGCACACTTCACATACATTGACTACTCGAGACGTCACTTGTACATGGAGTGTAGGTGGACATGGAAGGCAAGAGAAACGAACACTCAACAACTTTCAGAGGAGACGAAGGGCACTCGGATCTCACTCGTGCACTAATTGTAAGGAGTACGCACAATGTTCTAAATGTTAAGCGAACGAGGCAAAATGTTTAGGATACGGTGTTTTCCGTGCGAGTGTTCCTACCGAAGTCAGGGTTACTTCTCGGCATCTCGTTCGCTTAACATTTTCACTGTTGTCAGAACACTGTGTACGCAGTATGAAGACATTTCCAATTGCGATGGATAGATGCATTCTAATGTATACGTTATACTGTTTACAACCGTTGTGTAGATAAGTAGTTACAGTTAGAAATATGAATAGGAAATGAAAGAGAGAACTGCTTATAGATGCATCTATGCAGACACGATCATAGGTTCCACATAGGAATGTTCTCTCTTTGAGTCTATTCTGAGCTGCAATAACAATGTGCTCCGTCGTCATTATGATCTACACGGATACTACTTCGAGTATTCAAATAGTCCGACGCAACTTAATATTTAACGTCTTCGTAAGACAAAGGCTCAATGAATATTCTATTTGCTCAAGAGCAAGCAGGCACATAATTTAACAGATACAAATTATGTAAGCGTCTCAAAATGCCTTGCTTTGAACGTTGAAACTGTACTTATCCATAATATTATTTGTTCATTCGCTGTGCATTAATATCTCTACTACGCTCTTTTATTTTCAAATCCTTAATAATGATCAAATTAATATCCAACGTTTTTTGAAGCTGTGTAAAATAGAATGAAATATTATTTAGTAAACTCATTCCTAGTGTGTCTGAACTCTCTTCATACCGCTTCGCTCTCTCCTCGCAAATAGGAATGATGGCAACTGACGGAACATTCTCCTCAACCATATCTTCATCTTTGTAGTTGCTCCAAAATAATTAAAGGTACATCAAAGTGATTTTCATGTGACTTTCATATTAAAATTTTGTATGAAATAAAAGGAAGATCAAAAATTAAAATTAAAACATTAAATTCGAACACATTATCCAAGTCCAATTTTTTTTCCAACTACGACGCTACTGTGTCTCGAAAACGAAAGGAATTTATATCGCACCTTTTACGCCGAACATTCAACGACAGAACCGTATGAGCGGTGCTGCGTCAACAAAATGCCAGTCCAGAGTTGCATAGTCGGGGAATAATCTACACTAGTATTACTGTACCCATATCCAATTGGCATCGCGCCACGTTTTTCTCTCGCGCTTTAGCATTGTTGTTGACTGCCTCATTTTTACATTGCTTGTCGCACCGTGTTTTTCCCGTATATCGGAACCCTGCTGGCTTCTCTCGAGTCACATAACTCATTCATAAATGATATTCCATCCTATGAGTTTGGCAATTATCGAGAAAATACGCTTGATGAAAATGTTCCGTCAGTTGCCTCATTCCTGCTTCCAACGAGAGCGGAAAGTATAATAATATGAAGAGAGTCTAGATTAGGAAAGAGTTTACTGACGGAACTTACAGAGATAATAATAGTGGAAATCAACGTTTCTAAGTTGCTAAGAGGGAAATAATGTTGAATACTCCATGAATTCTTTAAACAGAAGCTTTAAAAGAGTACTGCTGGAAATTTCAAACATTCAAAACCAATGTATTTATTATGGTGGTAGTCGGTAGCTCAATACAGTAAATACAGACATTATAACAGTGAAGAATTGAAATTATCTTCCTCTAATTCCGCTCTCAAAAGGACTTTCTGTAGATGGACTCATCGACGAATATTTCTTGTACGGGAGAGTACTGTCGAATGTTTTCAGGAGGAGTTGACGAGAAGGGACCTATTGTCGTACTTTGAGCACATTGGCCAAAATGCATCATGCATGCCTTCGGCTTTTCGCTTAGTCTATAGTAAGTTAGCACAGCACAGCTGTTTTCGTAACTTACATTCGTGCACTACAGATATCCTTCCTGCTGAGTGTTCTCTTAATATATTGTTCCCTCCACGCGTATCTTTACGAGATACGCGGAAATCATTTGATGGTCCGATATCGAGATATTCCTGAAGGAAATATTTCACGAAAGATTGAGTTGGCCTACTCTATGGTTAGGCTGAGGAGAATACGAGTTGCTGTAGAAGATATCTATAAGGAATTTGAATGAATCAATCAGTTATCATTCACTCTTTCTCTTTCCATCGCTTTGAGCTGAAGTGATGGAGAATATCGGAGCTGGCAGATGGGGTTGAAAACCTTGCAAATACATTGTCTTTCAATGAACACGCATTAATCGATGATCTCACTTTCTCGTTTAGTGAAATCGACGACTCTGTGTTGAGAAGAACAAACGAATCTGCATACAGCATAGAGAAATAAAGAGAAGAAGAGAGTTCCGAGAACAACGAGGAATGAGAGAAGGACAATGGTAGATATATTCATCACACGAGATCTGCAAACAAACAACTCTTGAAATGAAGTTACACTGATATGTAACATTAACATTCTTCAAACATATTCTTTTTTTGAGAAAATAAAATCATAATTTAACAGTTAAATTCTTTTGATAGAAGAGCATTCAATTTTATTAGATAAATTGATTAAAAGCAAAAATTAGTATTGGAGAAGAAGACGCAAAGAATTAATCAATGCACATAGTCATTTGTTCTACAATGGAAAGTGCGATGTAGCCGAAAATGGGAAGAGGAAGAGAGGAAACTGCCGCAGGCAGCCTTCTATTTGGAAGGAATGCTTTGTCTACGAGACAAGGGGGGACTGTTTGAGTAGCTGTGCACTCTTACACTTACACCGTCTTTAATCACTCACCCTTAATCTCTAATGAAACCACTCATTACTCTGATTGTCTAACGAATGATCCTCCATCTCTTCCTTCTTCTTTTTTCTTATCGATTTAAGAAAAATATACTGTGCTTATTAAATAAAAACAAAAAAAATAATATCTCATGGATTAAACAGATTTTTGCTAGCCAATCCTTTCCTGCTTTTAAAATCGATTGATAATAATAGCATAAAATGAACAAAGAGGAGTGATTTCATACAACAAATTAAAGTTTAAAAGAGACTCTCCGTAAGGGCGGAACACCAATGGCACAGTGCTAAAAGTTCGAATTCCAACTTTTCATTTCATAGGCAGATACTAGAAGGTAAAAGCTCTCCAAAAAGAAGAGTTTGTATTTTTCCTATAATTCGTAATTTCATATATCGATTTTTGTAAAATTTGCATATCTCCATAATGCCTAAATATTTCACTTATGTGTTGGGTACCATTCGAAAGCCCTTGAAAAGTTATGCGGAATGGCGTTTAAAAAACCTAAGATATACTTCAGACTAGAGTGTAGTGAGCGAAGGAAAAAAATTTCCTATAATTCGTAATTTCATATATCGATTTTTGTGAAATTTGCATATCTCCATAATGCCTAAATATTTCACTTATGTGTTGGGTACCATTCGAAAGCCCTTGAAAAGTTATGCGGAATGGCGTTTAAAAAACCTAAGATATACTTCAGACTAGAGTGTAGTGAGCGAAGGAAAAGTGCGGATTTCAGATTTTTTGGTTGCACGAGCCGGGCTAATACATACATCGCGTGTGAGGTCTAGGAGCGATATATGTTATGTAATTGAACGTCCTCTATCACATCCATACTTCAGAAGTGGAGAAATTTGGTGCTAAGGGGTAGTTATGCTTATAGGCATACATGCTCTTTTATGCGTGGGTTCGAATCCACATCGGGACAAATTTTTTTTGCACATTTTGCTTTCACTGATTTTCTATCAAAACTAAGTTCTGTGCTATTTTGACATATACTGGATGACATAGGATAAATATAAGCCAAAATTGCTTCTTGCTTTGCTATAATTTTTTTCGAAATTAAGAAAATAATACTGCATAACCATCTTCTTCAATGTCTCTTAACCTCCTCAGTTTCGATAATAGATTCGTTCCAAGCTTCCCTTCATCTCAGCCTCTTTTTCTTACAATTAGAGCAGACCTCTCTGTTACGTACTGCTCACAATAGTCTGTCAGAACCCCTCAGTCCAGCGATCGATCAAGGAACTATTACAAGTTCCGAGCAGACCGACTTATCCTTCTCGAAAAAAACACTCACTAGTATGCTATAGCATTCATATACACATTTATACTTGAAATCTGCTTCATAGATTGTGATTAATGCTGAGAGATTTCAATTACCATAAAGCTAAAAATGGAAACCTCAAAGAAACGCTCAGTTTAAAGGGACATAGAAGCGAGAGATTTTTTCAAACCAAACATGACAATACTCATAGAATACGTTTCCTGGACGATAATAAAGATAATAGCGTTTGAAAAAATATTTTAAAAAAAATTCTGCAGCGAGAAATAGTTATTTGTTCCGGGACGTCGATGTCATTTGCCTTATCGCTGTGCGCTAAACGCAGTAAGATTGCGTTTAGCGGCTAGTGTAATGGCTAGTGTAAGGAAATTAACAATTCCTAGCCAAGGAATTGTTCATTTCCTTGGCTAGGAAATGAACAATTGGATATTTCGCGAAGTATACATTTTGAAGAGGAGGGTATTTAGTATATGTCCGAATACTCTTTTTCAATTAGACTTATAAAAGACAAATCTTAGATTAAAATATTTTAGCGATGAAGTTGAAGTAGGGGTATTAAACTTTATTTTCTAAATAAGAGGGGAGAAAAGTGCTGAACGAGTATCTACAGCAACTCGGACAAAGTACCATCTGAGGAAATTTTGAAGATTCTGACATTTATTTTCTATATCAATGCTCTCCTTTCTCATTACCAGCCGTTATTACTTCAGATACAAAAGGTAAAATTGGAAAACTTCGTATATTATGCGTTCGGCAGTGTAGAGAATGGCGTTTTTCCATGGGATAGCGAAAATACTAAAAATCACACTCTATGACTTTATTTTTGGCGTATATTTATCCTATGTCAGTCCAGTACATGTTAAGATAGCACAGAACTTAGTTTTGATAGAAAATCAGTGAAAGCAAAATGTGCCAAAAAAACTTATCCCGAGGTGGATTCGAACCCACGCACAAAAGAGCCTGTATGCCGCCTATAGGCATAACTACCCCTTAGCACCAAGTTTCTCCACTTCTCAAGTATGGATATGATAGAGGACGTTCAATTACATAACATATATCGCTCCTAGATCTCACACGCCATGTGAGGTCTAGGAGCGATGTGAGGTCTAGGAGCGATGTGAGGTCTAGGAGCGATGTGAGGTCTAGGAGCGATGTGAGGTCTAGGAGCGATGTGAGGTCTAGGAGCGATATTATCCCGGCTCGTGCAACCAAAAAATCTGAAATCCGCACTTTTCCTTCGCTCACTACACTCTAGTCTGGAGCATATCTTAAGTTTGTTTTTGAACGCCATTCTGCATAAATTTTAAGGGCTTTCGAATGGTACCAACACATAAGTGAAATATTTCGGCATTATGGAGATATGTAAATTTCACAAATATCGATATACTCCGGTCGTCAAAGCTAACATGAATTGCAGTATGCAACATGCAAACTGGTTAACATGCATAGCGCAATGGGTAACGTGCATTTTGAGCTCCGCACACTTTGCGTGTGCGATGCACACGCGCTGCGGTTGGCCTCGTATTTCTCCCACCCTCCCGATGTCATGCCTCAAGATGAAGGCGGGGTGAAGCGTATTTGGACACACGACTCCGTGCCCTTGCCGTCCACCATCCCCGTGCCTACCCTCCCAGTGTCATGCCTCAAGATGAAGGCGGGGTGAAGCGTATTTGGACACACGACTCCGTGCCCTTGAAATACGAGGCATTCTGGTCAACATTTTTGTGTTTTGTCCCGTACTATGTTCATGTTCTACTTCATTGCTATTGCAATTTCGTTGCAGAATGATGAGAAATAAACGAGCGGTATGATCGTGGTGGACGGGATACGGGCTACAGGTTAGTTGTGAGTCGTGAGGAGATGGTGCGTTTTGCAGGAACTCTTCGTCGTTCTTTCCCCATTCTACTCATAACTTATCAACTCCTTCGTTCGTTTCTATACCTACACTATCCTCATATACTCGTCGCTTGGTCGAATATGGACATTACACTACTTAAAAAGTCTATGTGAGTTTTTCACTAATTGTAAGTTAGTACTTTCAAAGTGCGTGGTCCATGTGAAGATAACCAGATACCGCTTATTTTACTTGTAATTGTTTAGAACTAATTGTGAGTTGAATGTGAATAAAGCTGTACTACAAAACTTGCATTAATAACATGAATACTGCAAGAGTGAATATGCATAACGTAAAACATCAATATGCATCCTGTATGCAAACATGCATAGTGCAGACTGTTAACATAAATTAAGTATATCACCTATGTTAGCCACTTGCGTCATGCATGCTGGTTTTGATGACCGAACTATGCAAATTACGATTTTTTTAACTACACAACTGTGCCATGGTCTGACAAAGGCTGTTCCGCCCTTACGGAGAGTCTCTTTTAACAAAAAAAACTTAGTTTCCTTTTCTTTCGTTTATGACTCATCGAGTGCTAACGTTGTTAACATGTTTTGCATGCGATAAAAAATGCAACCTTTCAAAAAAGTCCCTCTACCATGTGATTCTGCTTACTTCCCTCTCCATTTTCTTGTTTATTTGTTCATTCCACTTCAAGAACTTTTGTTTTCGCATTCAGACAACAGCGAGTATAACAGAATAGCTCAAGAGAAGAAGAGTAAGTATAAATACAGTTGGTTATAACAACATTTGCATTATCCACAACAATTCCATTCACTCTTCGGCTTCTTGTGATCAGCTAATCGTAGAGATTCACTGCGGGCACATATCGGCATTTCATACTGTCCACCCTCCTCAGTTGACATCACCTGTTTCATAGAAGGAACTGAAGGTTAAGGAACACAGACGTACCGTTTGAACGAGTTTAGCGAAGGCCTCGTTTATTCCGAAGTCATCCTTAGCCGAAGTACGGAAAGAGGCGACGAATCCGTTATCTTTTTCGAGCTCAGAGAGACGGGAATCAGAGAGGTCATTCTGGAGATCGGACTGAAGAGAAGAATGAAAGGCGGGGTGTGACTGTATCTTGCCTTGTTTGCTACCAAGACCGCAGGCACGGGACTTCCATCTGCGAGGGTCAGTTTCTGTTCCAAATCAGCCTTCCATCTGAACGGAACTGCTAATATGATACTGCCATCAACTCAAAACTATTTTTGCATTACTATGGATTATGACCAACATTTTTTTCAAATAAAATAACATAAAAAGTAGGTATACTTTCCTAGCAGTGTACCTCAAGTCCTTGTAATGTGTCGCTTCAACTTCACACTTCAACAACTTGCAACTTCAATAACCTTCTACTGGAAAAGTCTTTCCCCTATATCCCCTATATCTGTACAAGAAAAGAATACCCTCAAGATTTACAGTGAGAACATATGTTGTTTACTGCTTTCATGAACATCAGGCGGGAAAAAAGGAATTTTAATACTCTGTGCGATGCAATGTACCGTATGGCTCCCTCGACAGTTCGTTCTCTGGCTGAGTCCAGAACCACTACAGCTCCGTGTGCATCTTTGTAGTAGACTCGAGTCATCACTCCATATCGGTCTTGTCCTGCAACTTTCTTTTCTTCTCTTCTACTTTTCCTCTCCATTGTTCATTCACCGCCTTTGAAGAACCTTCGTCTTGAGAACTAATCGTAAGTTCCCGAATGTAAGCAGTATTACAATAACAATGAGTGGGAGTAACCGTTCACTTCAACTTCTTTCTTGCATGTTTCCCTCCCATTCTAATCGTCTTACTCCACCAAAACCTTCTGTCTCCGAGTATAAACACCGTCTCACAAGCGAAGCTTCTATTCTCTTCTCATTCCATTCAACTTCCTATCTACCTCTTCTCCAATCGGAAATACAGGTAATTCACTTCTATTCTCAAATTCCGTTCTTTTCTAGCCATCTTCTACCTTCTCCCTTTCTTCCACCTTATCCCATTACCCACTCCCTCATCCCTATAGTCCGTATGTATCCCTATTGCATGAGATAGCCAATAAATAGCCCTTCTCCACTAGGGTATCCAATAGCATGCGACGTCTACTATTCACAGTACAAAAAGAGTGAAGAGGTGGGAGTGGATAGAGAGAGAGGTAAAGGGTAGGGAGAGGGTGCAAGAGACGAATGTTTGAGGAGACAAGGACTCAACTGGAAGGTACGCACGACCACTACAAAGGACCGACTACTCCGATTACTAGCGTGAGGGTGGGGGTGGGGTGTAGGGGTGGAGGAGGTAGAGAGGGTAGGGGTGTAGGGGTGGAGGAGGTAGAGAGGGTAGGGGTGTAGGGGTGGAGGAGGTAGAGAGGGTAGGGGTGTACTTAGGAGGGAGGGAGAGCGGTTAGAGTCAAAGAGTGTGTTAAAAGGGAATATAGTCGGGGGTAGTGTTCGTAGTTCGAGTGGACAGAGCTTGATTCGCCGACGTTGACCAGTCACACTTGTCACCTGTTCACTCCCCCTTCCTACTCCCCTTCCCCCTTCTCTCCCCTCCCCCTCCATGTTCTTCCCTCCAAAGGGAGTCATTGGACAAGAGGGTCGAAGAGTGTACACGGGAGACAGTGTCTCTCTCGTCCATCTATTTCCATTCTTGCCTCTCTCCCCTCCCTCTCTCTCCCTCAGATCTGTCTCGATCCCTCGGACTACCTCTCTTTCCCTTTAACCTCCCTCTTCTCTCTCCTTCCCTATTTCTCTTCTCTCTCCTCTCCGATGGCCCTTCTCACATTGAATCGACCACCTTCATCCCATACGTTGACGGAACATTCATTTATCTCATTGTTGACCATCTAGCTTGCGTGTATATTTCGCTCTCCTCAGTTATTCTCGTCATTCATCATTACTCAACCTTCACGTAGATGATTCTCCGAACTTCCCTTCATTTATTTGCAGTAGCTTAGTTTTCTATCTGGCATCCCAGTCATCAGACAGTACATCAGAGTAAACAATAATCAGATTGACTCTCCTCTTCTTCTCCGCCTACAGTAACTGTTATAACAAGGAGCATATTCTTGTCTCAGTTACAGTTCATGCTGAGCTATAGTCACTACCGCCCTTCGTTCCCTGTCATCTCTCAATACTACCAATCAGTCCATTCCCTTCACTCCTCCCTATTCGCTCCTCAATTTCTCTTTTTCTCTTCTAAGGAACAAACCTTTCTTCTCTTCTTCCCTCAGGCGCTCCCCTTTCCTATTTGCAGAAACTCGCCGCACCTTTGGTGGCAAGACGTCCCCCTTCTGCCCTCTCTCTCTCTCTCTCTCTCCCTCCCCTCTATCCTTCCCTCCCTCGTCTTCTCCTCTCACTGTTTCCACCCCTCTCCATTCTCAGATAGCACTCACTTCTTTAAGCTAGAGCATACCACACCGCAAACATTTGATAATCTGACCTCAGTCAGTTCCTCATTCCCGGATTGTTTTTGTGCATTTCTTCAGCTTTGATCTTTCCCATTTGGATATCAGAATTGGGCTCTATCTATACGAGTAGTACCTTCCCTTGTTCGTATACCCTGCATTTCGTTCTGTCCTTCTCTCTTGAAAGTACAGTCGACTTCGTTCTTTGCCAGAAGCGAAGATCGCGTCTCTATTCAGTATTTACTCATACAACAAGTCTCGCAAGATTATTTTGTACTCGTTTGCATTTATTCCATTCTCTCCCCTCTCGCTCCTCTAGACAATCACTTGATCTGTGGCGCACCACTTCATAACTCCAACTCAATTTCACCCTTCTAAAATCTAGGAACACCTAATAATAGCATAAATAGCTTGGTTGACAGTCAAATATAATACCTCTTTCATAGCTCATTTAGAAGAGTTTGATACGACATGGTATTGAATGGTTGAGAGGAGCGATTGGGTGTATTGGGATGGAATACATAATGAGGGTGTCCAGTCGACCCTTCCCTCTACTCTATTCACTCTCTTCTCTTTCTCTCTTCGGCATGGAAAGCCGTGATATTGCTTGCGGTATCTCCGAGCAAGACGTTGCTTTCATTGTGCCTGCAGTTGGAAGGAAGAGTCTGTACACAAAGAGTTGCAGGGTAAGGGGATAAGAGGAATAATAAGAGGAGACGAGTCATGAGAGTGTCCCCCTCATCTTACTCTACTCTTTACTTCTCTTTCATCTCTCACAATCACTCCAGCTTATCACTCTATTTGCATGTTTGCAATGCCTTCCTCCCCGTCCGGTTTCAGATGAAGCGAGTGACTCTCTTCTCTTTTACCTCTCTCCCTCTCAAGATCGGGTCTACCTCTTCTTCTACTTACTCATTCGTCGTCTCCTCTCTCATCGATATTCTTCTTGAGATCAGTTCCCCTTCCTCATTCACTATCACTACCTATCTATACCATCCACTTTCTTCTTTTATTATGTCACCTCTCTATTTTGATCACAAATACAGTGATCGATCTATTGTCGTCCACTCTCTACCCCATCCCACCCTTTCACAATCCGCCATCAACAATATTTCCATTTGCTATGTACTCTTGTAGAAGGATCTTCTAATTCGCCAATGTAGCATCGATATGCCTTTAATGCTTCTCCCCCATATATGGCATATATATTACAGTCCCCCCTACCCTCCAAATTATACCAACGTTTTAGTATATAGCTGCGAGGTGTCCAATTTATGCAAGGTATAATTTGCCGGCGAAATATTACCTTGTATATTTTTGGTCAGCGTACAGTACAATTGCCCTTCCCCTGCACCCTCACCCTTCCCTTCTCCAAGTTGCCTTGTTCCCTCCTTTTCGTGTTTTTCCTGTCTCTTCTTCAGTCTCAGTCTTAGTCGGATAATCTCACTTGCGATCCTCTACCTCGTTCATAGTGCACTCCGCTGTCCCTTCCTTCTCTTCCCTCTCCCCCTCTCTCTCCCTCCCTCTACTGTCTCTGTTCCCTCTCAATCTCTCTCCTCTCGTTCCTCCCGATTTCCTGATCATCATGCTTTTTCATGCAATGTAGTCTTCATCTCTGATCATTTCTCTTTCTTCACAAATTCTCTTCTGTCGGATGAAACTGTATAATCCCATTTCATTTATTTTTTTAGTTATGCGCAAACTAGGTTACATATTGCGCAAAACAATATTGATATTATCTTTTATTGTGTTGACAAATAGTTCTGCGATATCACGTTGCCCATTTTGCTCAAATTCGTGATCATAAGAGTAAATAGACCAATTGACCCGTCGCTCCCTTCCATCATAAGTTATCCCTTTCCCTACCCTTTTCTTCTCTTTTCTTCACTGTCTCCCCTTCTCCTCTTGGGTATGTGTATTCATAGTGTGTTCGTGTCTCTTTTTGCGAGTGGTCGCCTTTCCTTACCTTTCTCTCCCTTTCCCTCCAACCCTATCTCTCTCTCCCTCTTTCCCTTCCCCATTCTTCCCTCGATTGTTCCTCTAAGACTCTTCTTCAATCTCTTCCATACCCAATATCTCGATGATATAAGAACAAGAACAGCAATCTATTCACAAACACAGTACATGAGTCATGCAACCTCAGTCAGTTAGTATATGACTATTCGCATTTCGGTTCTCTTATTGAGCTTTTGCACAGTTGTAATAGCAAGGACTATCACTGGCTATCGTGCCCCTCTCCCCTTGCCATACTTGTCCCCTTTCCCTCATCCATCTCCTTTCTCTGTCCTTCTACCAGTCCTCCCATTCACCCTCTCCCTCATTTACATACATATCTCTCCATTCCCTTACTCCCTTCCCTTTGATACCCCTCCCCTACTAAAAAGGTTCAACTCTACTTATCCTTTATAACCATCGTAATCCACTTATCGATTCGCTACTCTTGCCTTTATCCTTATGTACCCATACCCTGTCTATCCTACCTATCCTCTCCCGTCTACCGTATCCCTCGACCTACCGTAATCCCTTCTCTACAGTAATCATCGACCACGTCGACAGAGTCAGTAATCTTCTCTCTACGGGATGAGTGCCCGATCGGCATATCTCTGCCAGATCCAAGTGAGTACTTGTGAAGGAGAGTGGGGAAGGTAATGAGAGAGTACTAGACTTCCGGATAAGAAGGAAAAGAGTAAGAAGGAGAGCACGCTCATCGCATTAGTTAGTGCATTCCGACGTGTGTATCTCAAGTGCCGCGAGGAGAATTATGAATGGTCTAGGACGGAGAGAGGGGGAGAAGGGAGAGGGAGAGGGGGGGGGGAAGAAGGGATCAAGCAGAGAGCAGAGAGAAAGAGACCGAAGTGCGTGATAAGAGGAAGTGACCGTCGATGGACCCCGTTCCATTCACATTACGGATCAGAGAGATATTGTAGTAGTTGCTCATCACATTGCCATACAGTCTCTGTTCTGTATCTATCTCACAGTAGCAACCTCTCCCTCCCCTTTTCTGTCCCCAACCCTCTCTTTCAGGGATGCAATGTCATGCTAATCATCCTTGGACTCGGTTCCGCGGGTCTCGCAGGCTCTCAATTCTCTCCCGTCGGCCTCGATAACTTTCGTGATATCGACCTTCGACTACTCAACTGGATACACGCCCTCACTGGATTCACAGGTCTGTCCCGTCGTCTGACCTAGCCGACTACTACCGTATCCCACACACAGCATTCCGCCCGGTGAAGGATGTGTCTAACAGCGAATTGACCACTATTTTTGAATTTTCTCCAGAGTGGCTGAACCAATCTACACCAAAATTTCAGAGCTATTAGAAATCGTAGTAAGGAACTTAAGCTTTTAAATTCATAATTTTCGGTTCACTTAGTCGCCTACAGGATCATATCATATGTGCGGAAACCGCTATTCGCTATTAGAACACTTGGAATGATGTGCACAGGCCTGCTGTCCGTCTACCGTAATCATGGCAGCATGGTCACGAAGGTGTTGTATTGTGTCTCTATCGTGACCGGCATTGCATCGGCGATCTTCTATGGCTTCACAACCTATAGAGTAAGAGGAATAGACAGAATAGGGAGAGTATGGTAATGCGATGAAGGTTGTGGAGGCGAATCGACAACTGATGCAACTGTCGAATACTAATGGATTCGAACAGGAATTTGGACAAGAAAACGCCAATTATGCAGGTAGAAGAGGGTACTGTAGATGAAGTTAGGTAATGGTCAAATGGAGTAAGAGATGGGAGAGGGAGAGAGACCAGGGTATAATTATATGTAAGGAGTGTACTTGAGGTCGGATAGCGATATCGGCGACGATGATCGGAGTGAGTGCACTCGCTGCACTCATTGCCACTGTCGCTGCTCTCGTCCTCGATCGACTCATCGTTAACACGTATCCCCTTTATCCCATCCCCATCGTGAGTCCTCCCTCTTCATCCCCTCAATCAAGCGCTCCTTCAGAGAGAGGCGGAACGAGAGTTAGACAAGGCCCGCAAGTCGCTGACGTCTCTCTCCTTCCTCAAACTAATCATGTCCCTCGGACTCCTCGGATTGTCGGCTTTTCTCGAATACGAACACGAATTGGTACGAGAAGCTTGGTCATAGGGATAGATTCTATTGAGAGATGGTATTGAAGATGATCGAATAGAGCATACTGCAGGTGGAAGTGGACAAGTACATTCAAATCGCCCTCGAACACATCTCTGCCATGTTCGGAATATGCTCAGCTGTCGTTGATCTGCTTGCCGTGCGATCGAAGAGACACGAAACACTCAACATGAAGGTGAGTACGGTACTCTACTAGGTAGAGTTACGGTAGAGGAGGTGGAGGGAGATGGAATTAATGGATGTGTGCAGGTGGCAGTGGCGTTGTCTATCATAGCTGCCGTCTGGAGTGTCAAGACTGTTGACAACAATGCCGTGCCCTTCTACAAGAACGACCTCAAGAACTTCTACCTTGCGAGGGAAATGAATGGTGAGTCAGCGGAAGGAGGGACAGAAGAGGAACGGAGAGGAAGGATTCGGTCATCCGTTGTAGATGTCAATGCCATCTCGAACACGTCCCCTCGCTTCATCATCATCGTATGTCATGGAGTACTGCTTGGAGCCTTCTGCATTCTTTTCCTTCTCTGCATATTCACAGGTTCCCTCTCCTCTCGGGCTACGGTATCAATCGTTGTAGGAGTTGCCGCAGCCGCAGTCTTGTGCATATCGACGGAAACAGTTCATCAAAGGGCCCTTGAACACTCGGACAGACGGAGTACCCTACATGGAAGGTAGCTAATATAATGGGGTGGACTAGATACAGACCAGAACATTAAAGGGAAACCGTTTACGCCAAATGTGAGACAGCGTGAGTTAATCGATGGTAGTGTTGTGTACACGTTGTATTGTCGCAGTGGTCCACCTCCTGTCGAATCCATCCCACCATATCCCTCCTTCAGACTCATCACTGGCCTACACTTCCTGTGGTCGGGATGTCTCCTTGCCCTCACCATCATCGGTATACCTCCTTACTCCCCCCCTTCACTCCCCCTCGCTCCTAACCATCCCCCCTCAGGCCTGCTCGATCTTCCCTGGAGGGGTGAATTTCTCGGAGGGGATCTGCTGTGGGTGTCAGCCCTCTTCCTGGGAACAGCCCTCATATACTCTCGAAATCACACGTATGCCACTTCTCGATAATGTCGTATCCTCTCGACTACTGACTACTATTCTCCACATACA
The DNA here is from genome assembly GCA_900490955.1 of Micoletzkya japonica. Taxonomy (NCBI): domain Eukaryota; kingdom Metazoa; phylum Nematoda; class Chromadorea; order Rhabditida; family Diplogasteridae; genus Micoletzkya; species Micoletzkya japonica. The sequence goes on from LS835708.1 coordinate 86,448, forward strand.
ATCAGTTGCCTTGCAGTGTTCACGTCAGTTCGCGATTTGTCCTCAACATTGCATGCACAGGAATAGCCATAGAAAAGGTCACTCTTCTTATCTATGACGACGGAGTAAACTATTGCAATGACGCTATACTCTCATGGTTACCGATTTGCACGATAAGTGACCGTTGTTGTAAGCAATCGTCTTGAGATGTGTGCCTCCATCCATCTCATCTACGAGTACGCAGCCTATCCCGTCTACCGGAATGACATGACCAACCAGACGTACATCGGTCAGCTCGTTCTCATCTGTATCACGACAGCAGTGAGTACTTCCCTCACTTCCCTCTTCCCTCTCAATAATCAATAATCTCAATAATCGAATAAATGTCAATAATTGAGGTATATGCTGCTGCCTTCCTGACTGCATTGTGGGCGTCAGTGATGTATGGACAGGAGACTGTGGCAGTCACGAGAAACAACTACAAACACGCTCCTGGTGAGTGGGATGGAAGGGAAGACGACGAGTGATCACTGGCAATGCTCACTACACTCTCTGGAAGGAACCAGGTGAATGAGTGTTGAGGTGTGCATCTGTTCTTCTCGATCGGAACCCTCTTCTATGCTGTCGTCATCACGGGATGTTACGTCGTCTTCGAATTGGGCAAATGGAGATACGACCAAGTGAGTGAGGGGAAGGGACGGATGAGGAGGGGGTTGAGGTGCCCATCGACAATCCTTTCTTCCGTCTTGGCAATGGACCATTCGCTCTCTGTGTCTTCATCGTGCAGGTACGTCCCTCCCTTAACCCCTCCCCCATTCCCTTCTCTTCTCCCCCTCGTCCCTCTCCCCATTCCCTACTTCAGATGTTCTGTCTCTCGGACTGGCGTCTCCTCTCAGTCTCCGCAGCCCTCCACACAGCCTTGGCAGCTCTCGCTCAGTTCACCCTCTCCCCGGCCATCACCAATGTCTACTACTTGGTCAGTCCTATCACCCCCTCTCCCCCTCCCCCCCATTCACCTCCCCTCAGGCTAATCTCATGTCTGCCCGTGACTCCCTCAATGCCTCTTCCACCCTCGAAACCATCTGGACCGTAGCCCTAATTCTCGCCTCGGGAGCTGCTCTCGCGTGTATCATTGCAGTAGTCACTTCCGTTGTCCAGGCTCACAAGTATCCCAAAGGGAAGAGCGAGGCTACTGTATGCAACTGTAGGTCGATGTACCTGCTGCACCACAAGTCCGTGTCTGCATCGTCTACCGTAGCCCCTCTCGAAGAGAACTTCGGAACTCTTGGACAGTCTCCAATTGGAGGAACGAACGACAGTCTCGCAGGTGAATAGGAAATGAGAAGGGAGGGAAGGTCGGTTGAAGGGAGGGCTTACTACCCTCAATACACACCAGGATACACGAATCACGCGATGCAGACTACTCTGACGAGAGGGAGTCACGTGTCTCCTGTGAGTTGAGAGGGGGAAGGGGGAAGGGGGAGGGGTGACTGAGTCCCCTTTGAGATGCATCTACAACCCATGGAGGAACAGTCTGTGTACTGGTCTGCCGATGAGAACCCCTTCTACTATCACACTTCCAAGAGATACTACGGACAACCGTATCAGATAGAGAGCGGGTGAGATAAGAAGAGAGGGGGATGGGGTAGAGATGGACGAGAGAGCAACGATGCTTCTTCAGCTTCTATGGATACCCAGCCCCAGCCAGTCACCACCACACAAGAGTTCAATCGAGTGCAGCACAGACTCAACTAGGACATGTTTTCGACTAGAATCTCTACATCCCGCCATCTCTCAACCTTCGCCTTTGATCCTTGATCTTTCCCCTAGATCGTAGATCTTCCTCGTGATCTTTGATCTTTCCTTTGATCTTTGAGCTTTTCACTGATCTTTGATTGATGATCATGCCAAGTCCCTATACCATCGAGTCCTTCAACTCATTCCAAACCGAGGAAGGACATCTTTCCGTTCCCCCTCCACACCGGTCACAATCGTGCTCAAACTTATGACCCAGTAATCCTTTCTACCGTAATCCCCGTTCCTTCCTTCACATTTCTTGCCCATCCTCTACAGAGGACTTGTCTCTCTTTCTCGCAATCTTTCCCCACTGCCATACACTTCCATTCATTCTTTCTCACTAGCATCACTTACCTAGATCTTACTTATCATTACTTATAGACTAGACTATTTCCTTAGATGTTTGTATATAGACGCATGCATGCTTGATGCTTACAGTAAGAGTCCCATGACGAATAAATGAAGTAATAAGTATAGTAGAGAAAAATGGAAGATATAATCGTTCCGGTCGTAGCGCCGATTCCGACACCTTTCAAGCTGATTTTATCAAATTCTAGTATGTACTATGCGAAGCTCTTGGGAATACTGATCTCAAAAAGCTATCCATGTTCCTGATATCTTGTCTTAACTCGGAATGGTATCGTTTCAAAGCGTTAAAAAATCGCTAAGCACCGTAGCGGCGGAATCACGAATTATACGTTACGATTTTCTAGACTATAAGAGCATACCTGATATGTCCCACATCTGAAGATGCACAATTCTATCCGAATCGACTGGAAGTATCTTGAGGGCGAAGTCCACGCCGATCTCAACACTACCTATAGCTATGCAATAATGGGTGAAAATGCGCTTAAAGGACCTCTATTCGGAACCGTAATCTATTCAAATTCCTGACGGCATCCTAACGGCCGTTTTCAAAATACCGATCATCTTCAAAGCCTTTTGAAAAGGAAACAATTAAAAAATATTTACCGTTGCTTTATAGTTTGCAGTGAAGACATTATGCACATATCGACGGATTATTGAAGATTTTCCTAAATATATTACACGTTTTTATACAAGAGATTGAATGGGAAGTTGTCCATACCTGTCCCTGGATCTCCTATTACAAGGATCTTGTAAGTCGTCTGTTTCTTAGCAGAATCAGTGGAAGTTGATACATCCATCGAAGGAATGTCAAGTGAGGGGAAAGAAGAGAAAGGAAGTGGAGAAAGAGAATGAATCAGCTACTGAAGGAATAGCAGGAGACAATGAATAAAGGGGACCGATCAATGAACGAGTCTTATCTGTGTATGGGAATGAAGAGGATACACGCGAGAGGGGGACACTACGGGTCTTTATCAACTCATTCTGTGCTCACCCACAACATTAGACAAGTATTGCCATCCAAGCAGGCTATCTGCAAGCATCTGCCTTCCCATCACATCATGAACAGCAATTTATCACAGATAAATAACCAGTGGGATGAAACATCTTTCAATGTTTTAATCAAAGAGCTTCTCTTTTCTACCTTGTACACTTACTACTTTTGACATTCCCCTAATTCACTATACATTGCACTTTCTCCACTCTTTCACAATGTGATTAGCTCATCTCAGATCTGTCTGTCATCTGACTGCCCCACGTCTATTCAATCGTGGAAAAGAGCCTCCCTGAAAACTTGGAGAACGGGGGAGTAGCTCCAAACGATTTAATTTAATTTAATTTATCGACGCATTTGCGTAATAGGTGAATCGGGGCACTACTCAATAACTAGCCCGAATTGAAAAAAATAGCTATCTAATAATGCCAGTGCGATCCACATAAAAACGAGTGAACACCGAGTACTGAACGAGTATGCACCAGTATGACTCTAATAAGCCAGTAAGCATGCGGCTGCTATATCTATAGAGGATAGAATGTGATAAGGGTTTTCGATGGAACCGCATAACTCGCTTCAATCTCAACGGATTTTCAAAAATTTTTTTGATCGAGAGGTCTCCGAAAAACGAGTGGAGCCACGGAGCCGGATTTCGCGATTTCGAAAATCGCCTTAGGGAAAAGCCTGTTTGAAATTTCAACGTCGATTTTCAGTTCAAATTTCAAAATTTTCCAATTTTTAGTTATCCTTTTCGGATTCTACGCCCAAAAGTACGTATAGTCACCAAGATGACCTCGGCGATTTCGCAAAGCCGAATTAGCCCCGAGGCGTTTGGGTCTGAATTTTCGCTTTTTTCCCTGTAACTTCCGTCAAAGTTAGGGAATCGTCGTGCGGTTTTCACCAAACGATAGAGGACCACGAGACGAATCTATCGGCACCGGGTGTGCACCGAAACTCCTCCAGATGGCCCTCGACGGTGACGTCAAACTTTTTTGACACTTAAACTCGATTTGCAAAAAATTGGCCCAAGCTTTTCGGCTGAAACTTTGGATGTAGCATCGCTAGGAGGCTGTTCACCTATCGCCCAACTTTCAGAAAAATCTATCGACGAAATTTTAAAATCTGTTTTCACGGCATTTGTCGGATTCAGAATGATACGCTACGGGTTCGGCGATGTCATAATCGGATTCTACGCTACCAACTTACCCTAGAACGACTTTTCCCCCCTCACTAGGCGTCCACTACAAGCTTCAGTTTCAAATTGAAATTTCGAAAACGCGCCGATTTTAAATTCGATCAGGCTTCGCACACAAGCGTTTTCGCTACTTCTTTTTGTTGTATATCGCTTCAGGAGCTGTTGCAAGGCTAGAATGCATCTATTCCGCATCACTAAATTTCAATTTCACTGAAAGCTCAGGGTGCGAAATTTCCTCCTCGAAATTCCTTCAAACTTAAAACATTGCGTGCTCTACCTATGCAATGACCGGTGCTGATCACGATTCTGGCAGAATTAGCCCATTTCATTTCCATCCTGACCCGCAATCCTCGCCTCAGGGTGCGAATTACCGGGCGGCCGCGACGCGGCACGTAACGCGTCTCAGAGAGAGAGAGAGAGAGAGAGAGAGAGAGAGAGAGAGAGAGAGAGAGAGAGAGAGAGAGAGAGAGAGAGAGAGA
>LS839309.1:0-19964 GCA_900490955.1 Micoletzkya japonica
GATTATTAAGCATTTTCTCCGTTCTACGGGGACGGCCCATATCACGCTTTTTCTCCGTTGTACGGGGACGGCCCATTTCACTATTATTAAGCATTTTCTCCGTTCTACGGGGACGGCCCATTTCACGATTTTTCTCCGTTCTACGGGGACGGCCCATTTCACGATTATTAAGCATTTTCTCCGTTCTACGGGGACGGCCCATTTCACGCTTTTTCTCCGTTCTACGGGGACTACCCATTTCACGATTATTAAGCATTTTCTCCGTTCTACGAGGACGGCCCATTTGATGATTATTACACTGACAATGAGCGAAAATTCACCACAAATATCACCACGAAATGCACTTCGGGAATAAATTCCCCAACCCGCTAGGGAATAATTCCCCAAAAAAGCCTAAATTTCCCCAGCCGGCTGGTGAATTATTCCCGAAGTGCAAATCGTGGGGAAATATTCCCCACAAATTTCTCTGAGTGTATATGACTCGCCAGGTACGCGAGGTGTCCCGTGACACTGATAAAACTATCCTATCCTATCCTGTTGATTGCGAGTTATTTTCGTTAATGTGTACGAATCAACTATTAACCATTCTTGCATGAATCTGCAAAATTTCTTCAGTTTTCGATCTTAGTGTAAATTATTATTATTTTATTATTACGCATTTGAATAACGTTTACATATTTCTTGTTTGTTGTTTTTTTATATTGTATATATCTACTCATAATCAATCACAATCAATCAACCGCGCGTTGATTGGTTGCACCAAGAAATGAAGATGGTCAGAGGGGCCATTTAAAGGGTCCTTCCAACCATTTCATTCATTTCAAGAGATAACCAATTAAGAGCGGTTGATTGATTGTGAGAGACAAGAGAGGAATTAAGAGACGAAGACACTTAGAAAAATATTTGCACATCTTTTTCTCAGCAGCAGCGAAGTTTCGACAAAAAGGAGAGAGAATAAGACTCATTGTCAGTACAGTGAGAGCTATCTAATGATGCCAAAAATGCAAATGGTAGAGATATCACCTGGAGGTGCCCTTTAAACAGTTTTCGTTTATGACTATTTTCAGGCTTTATCATTGGACCCGCTTGTCATAGTGATCGATGAAACCCTCCTCGTTTCAAAACGAGCTAAAAGGGGAAAAAGATCGAGTCTGAGCGAGGGACAGCAGAGGAGAAGCAACCAAAAGGGAAGAATGGTGGAGAGGGTGAGGAACGGGAAGATCGCATAGCCTGCGAGTATGTGCGAGCCATCCAGGGAACTCGAGAGCAACTGAAAGTATTCTGGGAATGGAACAGGAAAAGTAATACCTTCCGTTCCTGTACGATTACTCATCGTTACAAATAAGAGATCAATACTTACCATTACAAGTACGAGAGTGCCATCAATTGAAGCGGATATAAAGATGGTGAGAAAAAGTCCTCAAGCGTACTAATATTCAAAAAGTTTAATTTAATGTGCTTTTTATTTAACGCCTCTTTCTTAGTTCTGTCATGCTTTTAAAAACATTATATACATAATACTTACTGACCTTCTTCAGATCTCTGCCTCACTGTATAATTCGACGATTTTCGCAGCGAGCTTCGTCGTATCCTAATAACAATCACCGCAAGAATGACGTCGAGGACTAAAGATAGCACAAACAGGAAGAGTGGAAGTGCGACAATGTACGGGAGAACTTCCTAAAATAATAATTTGCCACGATTTTCTGACAATGTGAAAATGAGAAAAGTAAATTGTTGAAAGCATTGCACTGAATACGCAAAAAAAATGAATAGCGAATAAAGAATTTATTTAATTCTTACTGCTACAATAGTTGAACAAAGTATACCGTGCTCTCCGGGGATATCGCTACGATCAGTATTTTCTGCCCTTCGATATTCGTAGCTTCGTGGTATCCCTGTCCTCCGAAGATGTTTACCGTACCGTAGATGGAGGATAGTGTCAAAGACGAAGCCAGTAGAAGACGATAGTAGAGGCACTCACGCTGCCAAAGGTTGCATGTACCTTCAGGTCGTTAATTGCAAGATCAAGGCTAGCTTGCAAGTTATGCGCTAGAAGCCTTACATCTGCGTCCCTAGATTCCAAATACAATTTACATTCGCTTAATACTTTTTTTTCAATTTTCTGGTGCATTTTAACAAAAAAAACGTGGAATATATGTACCAAGGCTTTAAAAGGACACGGAAGTGATTTTCAAGTGAAGCTTATTTTTCCTGGAATTTTGACACATTAGAAAAATTTTCATCCAATTCTGAATCTCTTGATTAGTGGCTTCTTCCTTCCTTTAAAAATATAGCCAACCGTAGAACTGGTAAACGGCGAAAGCAGCAAAGCAATGCGAAGCGTTGAGATGGAGCAGGTCGTTGTGATTCTCGCAACCATCGCGAATACGCTGACTGAGGACAGGACGAGAAGGATGGAATGGCTCTCCGACCAACGGAAGAACTGATAGAGCGACGGATAGTTGGTCAGCTGCGCGTTGATGAGAAATGTTAGCCAGAACACCATGTTCTGATAATAGATTTTTCCACGTAACCCTTCGCCTATTTTACCGAGATTCCGTTGAAAACGATCAACCGAAACGTGCGATTGGACTTGTATAGAGAAAGAGTGAGGATGCGGTAGTACGCATACGAACTGATGACGATTGTAGGAAAGGCCAAAGAACTCGATGTCGCTGTAAGCAGCACGTCAATGTGCTCGAGTAGAAGGGACTGAAAGCGATCGAGATTTTCCGAATAAATATCTGGCGAAAGAGTGTGCAAAAGTGAGAGAATTAGACTCATTATTTTGAAACGGAAGAAACGAACGGATCGGTTTACTCCACTATGATCATTTTCGACTTGAAATACCTGTTCGAATGTAGCGATCGAAGACATTACCTAACTAGACAATTTTATGTCTAGTTCATAAGTCACTTGCACTCTGCCAACTTCAGTATTCTTGCAGACAGGTGTAAATTCAACAATTTTATAAGGCTCTTTGCTCTGTGTGACTACGTGGATGTTGATAAGTAGCACAGCAAAACGTTTTTTTTTATCTTTATCCATTACTCAATCAAATCAATGTGTCGTGAAGTAAAAAATACAATTTGGTCAGCGTATGAGATCCGAATCGCAATAGCGCGGGATTTCATATTTACACATATACTAGAACAAATTCGCTCTAAAGTTCAGAGATCAAAGATCAGCATTCAAAGCATTCAACGGTGTTGGAATCCGGCCTCCACCGATCGTACAATTTGGTAGAAAAACTCGTAGGCGGCCGATTCGTCGTTCAGAATGCGAAAGACATAGCGGCTCTTTGCCGTGAATCGAGCTACAACTGAAGTTCGAATGACGAACAACGGACCCTGAGGAAAGTCCAGGTGGATAAGGAGGCAGTGCTGGAATGAGAACAGGTAATACTTTGAAAAAAAGTTACGATTTTCGGGTTCTGTTTATTTTACATAGACAGATTCTCACCGGTTTGTCCAGGGTCGGAAAGGTAAAATCGCTGGAGATCAGCGCGTTGACTAGCGAAGTTTCGTCAAACTTGACCGGATCGATGGAGAAGTTGATGTCAGCCCGGGTGGCCAGTGGAAGGGCATGCACAGCGATGCTCTGAAGTTATTCTTTTACATTTTTTTTTACATTTTTTATTTCATCTACGCCGAAGCGTTATGGGGAAGAAATTGGTGGCCAAGAAATGAGATACGATCATTATCTACTAGCTTCTAATGATCAGAGACATTAGAAGCGTGGATACTTTCCATTGAAGGCTGCTATCTATGTTTGCTCAATGTGCGAAAAGAATGGCCTTCTGGAATGCCATGCCCTTGCACTTTTCCGAACGTTGTGAAAGCTGACATTCTTGTGAAGGGGCCAATCACCATCTCCAGAAACAGCAGATTTTCTCGTAAAAGGGAAAGAAAAAAAGCTCTCAATAGAGAGATCTTTGACACTGTACAAGTATGAAATAGTTACGGTAAGCTTTTTCTCTTAACCTACAGTTGTCTACGTAATCTCATATTTGGAAACGGGTATTTTACATTTTATAACTTTGAAACGGTGTGTACCTCGATAAGTCTTGCGACTCCCTCGGTTGTTACATTCTCCACGTATCCAACATCTACATTGGTGGCGCGTCGATTTGCCAATAAGTACAAGTTATCGTTGGTTATCCACGGACTCTTAAATTAGGCAATTAGCTGACAACACTACATATCTAACGATAAGAGAAGCTAAAAAAGCGATAAAAGTGAGACAAAACAGACAATCACCTTAGATTGTTCATAATATTTTTCCTTGCTTTATGTATTCTTTTGTTTTTTTCTTTGTATGATTCCCTAGAATTTATCTATGTAATTAGAGCCCAATAATCTAAGAAAAACTTACTTCACTAGCCGGCGCATGAAACGTCTCAAGTACGTCGAGAAGCTTGTTCACCTGAATTTGCGTCAATAAGACTCATTATAAACGGCTTCAAGTGTGTTTATAATGAAGCAATTGCGGTATCACGCAATTATTCATTTCTTACGATATGTTGAAAAAGTCAACGTGCAACTCTTGTGAACTAACTAATATTAGTCTTCAGGTAGGATTATTATCGTACTTACAGCGTTTTCTCTAATCATCGAATGAGTCAGGTTGGGCATCGCGAACAGTTCGCGTACACGCATCTCTTTGAGAAAATCCTCGAAACTGAAAAAACTTAGATATACTCAAAACAATAGAGGTACACACTTTTCATGAAGAAAGTTGTAGAAGCAGTCGTCATGGATAACAAGTCGATCAATAGTGCACTTTCTGAACATCTTCCGCAGATCCCGGAGCGTGTTGTCCGAGATTGCCATCTGTAATGTGGACTATGATCCTACAAGTATAAAATTAAGTATACGATGGTCATACATTCTCCAGCATGAGATAGGCGATACGCGTGTTTCTCCTAGACTCTCCCATCCGCTTGCTAACGCGTTCCACGTGGTATGCGGTGAAGCGAGAGTGCGCGACCTTCGGAACGTAGCCCACCTGATACCACGGTCTTGGCAAGTCTCCTACAACTTGAGTATTACATATTGTTGGTGTAATTTGCAAAGTATTCGTACCCGTACTCCGACTCGTGAAAGAATACCTACCGTACTCACAGCATTCTGACCGAAAGGGGAAGTGTCTAATAGCGAATTGGCAACTAATTTTGAATTTGCTCCACAAGGGCTGAATGAATCTTCACCAAATTTTGGCAGATCTTTGGACTGATGAGGAGGAGCTTAAGTTGTTAAATTGACGAATTTTGACTAATTTTTGCGGACGCAGTAACGATAGATCACAGCGGAAACTTACATTCGCTAATCGAACGCTAGGAATGCTGTGTACTCCGAGTAGTATAATGATGATGAAATTGGAAAAGTATTCCTACCGTACTCCGGCTCTTCGAGCAACTGGTCCATCCCTCAGCATCGAGAGGAGGCTGTTTGCAGTCGCAACTTGACTGAATCGTGAAGATCTTGGGCAAGGTAACGTCATGAAGAAGAATGCGATGACAGCACACACCTATCTGTAAGCGAACAGTCTTTCTGGTTTACCTTGAAAATCTTTAAAAAAATCCTCTAGGACGATTACAGTGCATGGCATTCAATAAAGCGTTTACTGAGATGTCCTTTCAGAACTTTTATAATTTTTGGATTGTTAAGTAGTATTTTTTTCAGAAAAATACTTATTTTGAAAGTGCAGGGTCATGAATGCGGGCACTCCCCCGCGCATTGTAGCCCACACTTCAAAGGAGAAGACGAATAATCTTCATGATTTCAACAAAACATCATAATTTTTTACAAAGCCATCTCTGTGATCCCAATACCGTGAAGATTCAGAGATGATTAGTGAGCTGAAGTACAGAGCTTCAGTGGGATGAAGTAATAAGATAATTTTGATTATGTAATATACAGCCACTCTCTGATACAAAACCATGAAGTTTCAGAGATAATTAGTTGGATGAAGTAATGAAATGATTTTGATAATATCATAAAGCTTCAGAGATGGACTGAAGCTCAACACAGTCACATGCTATGTTGTTGGTATGAGTTTCCTTCGATAATAAACCACATTTACACTTTCCGACTGAGTTGTTTTCCATGCAGTCCCAATTGTGTTTCGTCACAGACTATGTATCATCAAATCATCAACAGGTTTCACTCACCTTTCCGTGAATTCGGTGAAAATGTAGAGCGGTAGACTCAGCTTTTTGTAGCAGATACAAAAAGTGAGACGGAAAGACTGGCAAGGCATACATAGAAGAGTTTCGTGAATAAACATGTTACACAACAAGTTAGCAATACTAAGAAAACTCTGGCCCCCACAGAGCCACAGAAATAACGTTGCCCCGCAGCGTGCCCCACCTAAATTTCCCCAGCCAGCTAAGGAATATTCGATGGGTGCTTACAAAATATCATTTGTGCCAACTTCGAACCTGTATGATATGAACGCCGTCAATCGTCGCGGTCCAAGTTGCCGTAGCTAGTTTCTTCAATTTGGTACAGGTCGAGGCCAGTTTCGCCTGTTCCGAGGGGGACAGATAGGAGGCGATCGAGGCGAGAAGTTCCGCGGGGAGGCAGAGGAGGTGAGAGGGGTCATAGACAGGGGGTGTTGGTGGCCATCCAACCACTCGACCGAAACCGCGCACCGACTTCGAACCCTGTGTTTCATCATCTTTTTTGAAATAATAGTAAATGAAAAGTAAATAATAGATTATAATAAGTCAACCTTGTCAGGCATGCAGTACGGATGGTACTTGAATAGGGGCATACGGTAGATCGGGGGCTGCAAGAAAGAAGAGAGTCCCTGAGGCTCGTACTAGGTAGAGTATGAAAAAGAGGGGATTGAGGGGGAAAGGCAATGCAAAAGTACAGATAAGAAAGGACGGCGAACGTCGATGTCCTTTGTTCGAGAGAAGGTTTCATAGCGAGTATCGAAGGGGGGATGGTGAAAGGGGAGAACAAGGGCATTGTGGAGGCATAAGGACACGGTTGAGTGAACTGCACGAGAGAGAAAACATCGCGGAGAGTACGGTAAGAATGGTGTTGGGCGCCGGATGGAGGGGTACGGTAGGCTGGACATCGGCGATTTAATCGATATTATTTGAGGAAAAGGAACGTTGAGAAATCTTTGCAGCACACTCCGCTAAATACAGTGAAACTCTCTTGGCAAAATGCCAGCTTAGGCTAAAAGCCGGCTCCGGCTGAAGTTTTACGGTGGTTAGCAGAAAGAATTGTGCAGCTCTCTCAACGTTCGTTTTACTCCAATAATAGCAATGATCGCTTGAGTGAAACACAGCCCCAGTCAGAGGTTTGAGATTAAAAAACACAACTTGAGATATCGCTAGAGAAGATTTTCAAGCATACTGTATCAAGCTTTACTGCTTGAGGGTTATTTTCTAACAAGAAAGTTTTTTTAGCGGTTCCGTGTTGTATGGAATTTTCGCTATATGATATGTCAGATTTTAATGGACCGATACCACCAATGAGACATAGACTAAGCCAGCAAACTTAACAGATAGACACAGAGGCTATAGTGGAATAAACCGGTCCGTCGGCTACTTTGATTCCAATATGAGACTAATTCTCTCACTTTTGAACATTCTCTCGCCGGATATTCGGAATGATTTTACGACGGATCTTTTTAATCCACTATAGCTATCTAGCGAATGAAAGCATGTGAAAACGTCAAGTGGCAGAAACAGTCATATGGCAAGCGTGCCCACTTCTCGCTCCAAGTGGCAGGCTATCAGTCTAATGAGTCTGTTTCAGATGTCTCTCCATCTCCCCCCCTCCTCTTCCCGATATCACGATTATACTCCAAATCTCGCCAGCACCGCGGGCGGATTAGCGAGAGCCCCTGAGGCTACAATTTGAGAGTGAGGAGGAGAGGTAGGAATAGGAGGAGTACACGACACTCATTAGGATAGACAGGGGGACACGGGTGGGAGAGGTTGTGAGCTTGCAGGCTTCAAGGTCTCTGTGAGGATAAGAGCATCTGTGATGGTAGATATATAGTTGCAGACTCGCATGAGTTTTCGACAAATTGGTATTCGCATACCAACTTTGCAGTAATAAACTCTGAAGGGTTTAAGAGGGAACGAACCCTCGCCCCGTTTGAGAAAAAGATAAGGAGCGATAAAGACACTCCTCCTCCTTGAAAAAAACAATACTATCACGTTATTACATCATTATTATTGCACAGTCTCACACCAAATGAAATGCGTCCTAGAGGGGAAAGAATCAGATTTACAACTGTTGAAAGCAGGGAAAGATGGGCAGCATTCGAAGGTATTTAGATGGGATGAAATTGTGCTCAACCGCTTGAACGGAAGGGGTGATCACATCATTAGTTTGTTTTATGCCATGAACAATAACCGCATACACAGTGTTCATTCCACTTTTCCAGTCTATTAGGCTATTTGGCGATAATCATTTTCCCCACCCTCTTTTTCACTAATTCGGGATGATTTCATGAGCGTTTCACAAAGGTCATCTACCTTTCTATAAATGTCTCCTTCGTTGTTGATCTTCATCTACCATGGGGAAGTAAAGTCAAGCGTTAATCAGGTAAAGAATACAGATGCTATAGATATAGGTAATACTTATAGAAAGAACGCATGTCACAGCATGCGAAACTTACGATTCTGCTATTTCGTTGCTGTGGCATTGCGTCTACGCTTTGCACTAATAGAAGTGATACTTGCAAGATGGAAGAAATGTGTTTCCTTCGCTTAGATGCGTCTCAGTGCTCCTAGCTTGACAGTGCAAATTATTGAAACATTTCAGACAAAATAGATAGTACGATGAAATTCACCACCATATGTCTTTATCGCTCGCTGTCTAGACTGTATACCATGATTCTCCATCTACATGACATAACCGGAGGCAATCAATCATAAGTACACCGCCTTTTTCGAACTCATTGGTCCATAATTCCCAGTTTTTACACTCGTGATATCCTGAGAATGCCACATCATCATCGATACGAATGCGCCCTGCTGTGTAATAAGCCATGTCAATCGAGCATTTAGAGGCAATGAACGTGATTAGTGTTGCATTCGTGAGCGCACGCTCATTGTCAGGTTGCGGCCTACATAGGAGGTGAGAATGAGCAGAGCATGCGGGCAGAGCCAGAAGGGTTCACGAGTGTTAAGAGCGGGGGGGGGATGGACAGAACACTCGGCACCTTATCCCTGTCCCCTCACTCTATCGCCTCACGCTAACCAGCATTTGCACATAGCCATTCAGTTGTACGCCATAGCATAGTTCTTTATTTTACCACATAACATTCTCATACCTGATCGTAATCCGAATCTACTTTCAGATGCCTCCACTTACATTCGCTCCAGACAGCAAGTTCGCGAATGCTGCGCCATTCAAATTCCACGGCATTGTCATTCTCTCGGAAGATAATGCATTGTATGAGATGTATGAGGACGACGACGAGGATCGGAGAGTCATCATCGTCTCGACCTGGTAGGTGTGAAGCATGCTTACTCGCTATTCTTATTTCACAATTCTCCAAACATAATCCTTCTTTATAGTGAAAATGGCGAGCCGGAGACCCTAGAAAGTATCAAAGTGTGGACGGAACGTCCCGTTACTTTTGCTTCTTCTAATGATTCCCAACTCTTCTTCTGCGATGGCGAGAGCATCTACACTTTCGACTGTGGAAACAGAAAACTCGAGGTACATTTGGTGCTTCGATATTACTACTCATTATAGCTCAGCATTCGTTGACAAGCATTTCATAAACCCTTTTTACCTTAGTTAATAAGTAATCTGTGAGACTGTCGGTTGTAGCACTCTTGCACGCCCATCGTTCCCCACTCTCGATCGATGTACCTTCACCAAGTGACCGATGCACACTACATCGTGGTCTACGCTGACCTCCCGTATGCTCTATCGCGAACTGAAAAGTACTGGACGAGAGATGCGCTCTGTCCTGTGCCGTACCAAAATCGCTACTCTCCGGACGGTCTCTACAGCGTGCATGTTAGGAGGGAGGATGTGCTGCAGATTACGGTAGGAAAAATTGCAGAAATTTTCCAATTTTAAAATACACAGGTCACGAATGTTCGGCAAGCGACGAAAGAGATGGTTGTGTTGGACTATTTCAACGAAGCGCACGAGTAAGTTTGCACTTTACTTGATCTCTTTAGCTATTGTAACAATGCATCTTTAAAAACATGCATAGCTGTAAGGAATGAGATAACGGACGGAACTTTCTTTCTCAACCATAATATTATCTGAATTTTCATCTTCGAAGTGCATCATTTCAGATGTTTCCATGTCAAGGACAACATCTTTGTCGTGTTTTTCTCAGATGGCGCACGCGTTTACGTCGTTGTGGTTGATGCGGCCAATCTGAGTAAGTCAAAAATTCATAAAACAAACCGTTAGAAAGTTTAACTTTGTTAGTTATATTAACTCAAATCCATTCTACAGATGAGCTCTACCGTATTTTCTCGACAAACCTCTCCTCCCGAGGTGCCAAGATTCTCTCGATTCTGAATCAATGTATTTCCGTATTCTGTCCCGAAAGAAGGATGATCCTCTCATGTCCGCTTCCCGATACGCTCTGGGTAAGATCGAAGCTTTTTACCGTAATATTATAGATAACTTCAGATATATGGATTTCATAGAAAACCTGGTTAAAGAAATCTGTTCAGGAGCACTGTGCGGATGACATCGAAATCGAGAATGAATTTGAGATTACTACTAAGGTAAGATATGAAAGAAGGCATATGGTAGGCAAGTATTCACCAGCACGTGGTGCCGAGCGAAGGAGCGGAGAATGCCATTAGTGGAAATCAGTATGCGGAATGGAATGATCTTATCGGTATAATCGATCATGATCCACTGCAGCCTGTTGAGGTATTAATTTTTTTTTAAATTCATGAAAAATTATACAAATCTTCACTTTTGCTTAATCGTTTGAAAAAATCATTCATGGTTATATGAAAAAGTTAGTAAAACGTGAATTTTCAGTTCGACCTTCTGCAGATGCTCCGAAAAGCGGCAGGCGTAGTGCAAGATGTGTTCGACATTGTCTTTGCTTCGCCTTTCCCAAATTAATTTCACTTTACCATCGATGAATTCTTTCAAACCAATCCAGAAGTTCTTTCAAGCTTTGTCATAAACAGAACAAAACTGTGCGAAAACTAAATGAAAATATACTGCTGCACATATGCCACAAGCCAAAATAAATAGAATCGTTATCCAAACCTAGAGCCTAGAATTGAAGCATGCTAATGTTTTGTAGCGTTTTTCCACACTTCGATCTAACTTGGCTCGAGTCGCTAAATGATAAACCCTAACAAACACATAAACACATTCGAACTTTCGTTCCAAATTTTCGCTGAAATACAAAATGTATTCACGAGTTAACTTTCTATGATTTCTCTTCTACCACAAAACGCTAGCTGTCCACCGCTCAGCTAGCGCAGTTCCAGTCGAAATCCTTCGTGATAACGTCGGCGATCGGTCGGTATATCTCAATCGGCGCTCGAGTTCCGATAATAAAATCAAAGTGGCTGTAGCCCTTGAGGTGATTGTTCTGCAAAAAAATACTTTAAATTTGCACTTTTTAAAATTAAAGAGTAAGTAAAAGAAAAAATACGTTTATTGTAAATAAGTGAAAGAGCCAACCTCTACGATAACCTCGGGCTTCATCCACGTCAGAATGCCCTCTGTCACATCCTCCGTCGTTGCGAAATAGTCCTCGTCGGCCCTGAAAACGGAAAAGGATGGAAAACGAAGGAGGAAGACTGTTTTGAAAAAAATTACTCCGGTACTTCCTGCTGCAAAATTTATTACTCCTAAAAAAAGAGTAAAATCAATTTTTAAAAATAACTTAAAAAGAGTAAAATCAATTTTTTTCGATTCCTAATTCTTCTAAATCTCTCATTTGTTATGCTACGGGACGTAGGTAATCTCATGTGATTGTTGGCTTAAAATTATAAATTCGATAAAAAAATGCCTACCAATACAGATACGTTGGCGTCGTAATCTTGCCATAATCATACACCGGTGCGTATTCCTTTAAAAATATTTATCTTTTTGATAACCTGGACAAAGTACACAAATGCTTGCTTGATGATGATAGCGTTCACATATTTTAAGCAGAAAATAACTTCCTTACCACCCCATACTTCTCCAGATTCTTCCACCTGGATCCGTAGTCGAATCTTCGTACTTTTCCGTCTCCCAAAACCTGTATCAAGTTCATGATTTATCTTCTTACTTCAGTAGCTGCGCCTTTAACCTGTCGCGATTAATTTGCAGTTAACCTCCGAGAATGTGCGAAAAGGCGAGAGTTTATGGCGAGGTCATTATTAATAAAAAAATGCGTATCCCCACCAATTGTGCCATGTGCTGAACGTTCATCGCTGACGAACCAGAAGGGAATCCCTCGGTGAAGATCGGAAGGCGACTCTGTAGAGCATTTTGGGAGGAAATAGATAGATAATTTTTAAAAAATACAAAGGTACATTTGTCAAAAATAACTCAAGGGTAAACGGGATCGTATTGTTTTTTTAATGTTCCCGGTCATCCTCGAGATATTCTTTAAAATTAAAATCCTAGCACTTGTGTAGTTTGTTGGCAAATCTGAATTGGAGGAAAAGTAACGTTGAGAAATATTTGCAGCGCACTCCGCTAAATACAGTGAAACTCTCTTGGCAAAGTGCCAGCCTAGGCTAATGGCCGGCTCCGGCTGCAGTTTTACTGTGTTTAGCGGAAAGAACTGCGCAGCTCTCTCAACGTTCGCTTTCCTTCAATAATAATTGTAAGAGTATGATACACTGACCACGTTGACTTGATCCGTTCTCGGTCCTCCGATCAACAGGAGAAATTCTCCGCACAACTGCACTGCAAGTATTACTTCCTCGTTTTAGATGTAGAACGTTATTTGCATACGGATAATCAATATTGCATGATGATTGCACGCATGATTTCTATATTCGTGCAAGACATTCACCAGTCATTTCTCACCAACCACTTGTCGAACAATTTACCGATGCACCATAAATCACCAGCAGGCTGGCATAATTTGCGTGGTGCAAAGTGTAAGCTATAGTAGAGAAAAAAGGGAAGATATTATCGTTCCGGGGGTAACTCAGATTCCGCTGCCTCTAAGGCTGAGGATATTTCGCCTACTAACAGCCGGCTCCTCTCGAGCAAAGTGTTCGCTTCGGAACGCTGAGCCAGTCTCGATCCGGAAGAAGAGCGCGATCCCCGTATGTTCGGAAGACTGGCTGAATTATGAAATTAGTCAAAAAAGAACTAAAACTCTGAAATATATACTCCGGTCACCAAAGCTAACATGCATGATGCAGCTTGCCAACATATATTTTTTGCCTATTCATTTACAGTAATCCGTTATCCCCATTACACCTCTTGCTTTCCTCTTAGAATCGGCTTAAACACCTTGTACAGCGAAATGCTAAGGATATACCGTAATTCATCTAGGAGACTGGACTTTACTACTAGATGCGTACAATTATACAAACAATACATTACCAATGGTTACCCCAAGATAATAATTGTTGGAAAGCTCTTGAGGACAATTGGAAGGAATCCTAGTATCACCTATAAGTATGGACTTAGCGCTGGTGAAATGGCTGCTCTGATCATTAAAGGAACTGTCCCACGAAAAAATCGTTGTTGAGTTATTGATTGGGAACAATGTAAAATGGGCTAGACAACAAGATGAGCAAAAATCCCGATTCGAAACTGCTCTCTAGGCCTCCGTACGGCCATCTGAATGTGCGAGATACGGTAAATCTTGTGGGGCAGTTTGTAGTCTAGACCGACTAGCTAAATAACCCCTGGAATTGCCTGCTCGCTCTCGCTTTCCGTGGAGTAGGAAGGGAAGAGCTAGGGAAGGGGCGAAGGTGTGTAGAAGTAAGAGCGGCGGAGATCAGGCGATGCCACTGGGTATATTTGTGGGAGCGGAGTGCTTGGCTAAAGTACAAACTACCCCACAAGATTTACCGTATCCCACATACTCAGATGGCCGTACTGAGGCCTAGAGAGGCGTTTCGAATCGGGATTTTTGCACATCTTGTTGTCTAGACCGTACTGCTATGTTTCCAACGACTAACTCAATAACGATTTTTTTCGTGGGACATTTCCTTTAACTCATGAGGACACTCATAGTTTTGCCTCTGGCACTTCCCTCCATCTTACTTCTTGTTCGTCCTCTCTTACAATAAACCTCTTCCTCTTGCCTTCCCTCCTTTCGCGCCGTTTCTCATCCTATTCCCTTCTCTGGCCATCCTGATCATTCTCTTCCTATTCTCGTCTCTCCCCTTCTATCGTCTCTACTACTCGATTGGATATTTAGGAGATATTTTTTATTCGCAACCAGGGTATGTCTTTCTAATTTGTTAAAAACTTTCGAAATATGCTTAGTTTACTTGTGACGTAATCGATAGGCAAAATTCCAAAAACAAATTCTATTCCTTTTGGTATCCAAAATGATCCCCCGGGTTCATCACTGATGAGCTGTCGGCCCGGGTGGATTGCATGGCTGTCTTATGGCTAGACAGCGAAACAGCCATGCACTCTTTATATGGTAAAATAAATTAGTGAACATTCAGATCCTTGAAAATACCCCTTTTGCAGTAGTAACTTCTCTAATTATAATTCCTACAATTATCACACACAATTCTTTCAAATATATGCTATACTTGATTTATGTTTGCAATATAAATACACGATGCATGCTTACGTGCACTATGCACGCTTGTATTCTGAGCTGTGCATGTTCCCCATTACATAATGCATGTTATCCTTGTTCTGAAGCAGTTCTCATTATTAGCTTTATGCAACCAAAGCATCAAAATAAGCATCAAATCGAAACACAACGGATCCCGGGTAACGTCATTTCCTCGGTGTCTCAGGTCTTGTGCATAAGCTGGAAGTTGGCGCGACTTGAGACGAGGATCCTCCATCGGTCCTAAACCGATTTTTGGCAAAGCTAGTGAGGAGAAGATAGTTTTGTAATGACAGGCAAAATGGTAATCTGAAAAGTGAGAGCTGAACCATACATGACCTTTTTATGATGCGAAAAATCTAGCTGCACAATTTCATAATAAATATTAGCTGCACAATTTCATAATAAATATTTCATATTTTCACTACCTACATTCCAACCATTCGGTCCAAGAATGGTCTATCTCGTTTGGAATTTCAATTGGAGATGAGAAACAAAATACTCATCTATCACCAAATCAACTCTACTCACCAGTATCTACATCCTAACGTGCCCGCACCACACAGACAGAGGCAAGATGCGTGAGCATCTCCGGATGGTCGCCAATCAATCAACGAACGTTCTCGAAGTTACGTGCTCGCATCTGCAATGGAAGCGATACCTAGAGTAGCACGAGAAAGGGTTCATGGAGTTAAAGGGCTTGCGTGAAAAGAGCCACAGTAAAATTAAAATACGCTTTCACATCATACCTTCGGCATCTGACAGCCAACTTCGGACGATCCCACTCATTCGGATCTGCAAATAGGGGAACAAAAGGGAAAGATAGCCATGAAGCATACGAGAAAAATGAAATATGTTCAAAACGAACGAGGTGACCGCACGCGTACGCGACGCGTAAGAGGTTGTGTCTCTGTGCATGATGGATGTTACGCATTGCACTATGCATGTTCAACTTTGAGAGCTGGTCTCGACTCCGGAACTCTACACTATGCACGTTACACACTTCAATTTATGCTAGCCTTGGCTACCGGAGTACGAAAAAAAAATGTTTTTGTCTTCAGAGAAGACTCTTCCCAAATATGGTTTGTGGGCATTTCCCGTCAGTTGCCTCATTCCTACTTTCGACGAAAGAGCGATGCGGTTTGACGAGAGTGCAGACAAAGTAGTATACTGACGGAACCGTTTTCTTCAATAACAGGGCAGGTGACCTTCAATACGCCTTCGAGTACCCGTGCTGCCAGTCCCGTTGCTCCCTTGAGATGAGCCAGCGACCCAATTGGCGCCAGTTCGAAGTGCATTTTGATCTGCATAAGCGCAAATTAATTTTCCGTCAGTTGCAACGACAGGAACGACAGTAATATCGAAAAAGGAAGTAGCGGAATGAAAATCATACAGACAACGAGAATGAAATGAATTTAACCTTCTTTGCGAATTCCGGATCGTCCGCTAGTCGGGTGAACATCATGATAGTGCCCTGGACCAGGTGAGAAGAATTATTTTAATATTTTTTATTATAATAATTTAATAATAATAGAATTATTTTAATTAAAATAATGTTTACACTCGTGAAAATCAACTAGCCCGCTAGGGAGTAGTTCCCTAGT
Source organism: Micoletzkya japonica (assembly GCA_900490955.1). NCBI lineage: Eukaryota > Metazoa > Nematoda > Chromadorea > Rhabditida > Diplogasteridae > Micoletzkya > Micoletzkya japonica. Next base: position 16,338 of record LS839309.1, read on the forward strand.
ATAGTGTATTAAAAAGATCCGTGGGAAAATCATTCCGAATATAAGGTTAGAGAGTGTGCAAAAGTGAGAAATTAGACTCATTTTGGAACGAAACAAGCGGACGGATCGGTTTATTCCAGTATACATGATAGAACTGCGAAAATGCATTTAAAATTGAGCTCCAAGTGATTTTGTTAGAGGGTTACTGTTAGAGAATTATTTCCTAGCGAGCTTTCACGGTGGCAGTTTTTCATACCTGCGAATGTCCGATATAATAAAGCGAGCTCTGTCCCGAATCGTTCAGTGCCCTATCAACCATGGCCACGAGGTCCTTCCGCGACAGATCGTCCCACCTCAATTTTTCGTTGTTTTATTTTTGTACAAAATCAATTAGATATTCGCTTAAATTTATGTTAAGTATTATACAAGAAGAAGTCGTACGTATAATGCCAGAACGCACGGTCCTTGGTAGTGAGATATTTGTGACGCTGAAATCAGATTTTTTTTGTTTTAATTTATCCATTTCTTCCAAAAAATTATGGCAGAAATGATAATGTATCTAGACGGGTCACAACAAAGTTGTAAATACGGAGTGGCACGTGGTGAAATGCACTACTGTGCGAAAACAACGTGCGGATTATGCATCAACGCGAATTTCAACAGCAGGCCGAACAACAGGAAAATGACCAATCAATTCTCAAAAAAAAAAGAAAATTAAAAAGTAAAACTTACCATCCCGTACTTGTTTCCTCTCACGTTGCCCATCCACACATCGAAGCCGGCATCCGCGAGGATTAGAGCTGAAACTTATTTAGTATTGAGAAAAGAACAGCTTTGTAGTCAAAGAATCCTCTTTTAAAAATTACAGGGTCACAACACTATTACTACCAATTATAAAAGTTTTAAAGCAGAAATGTAAAAAATTGTTATCAGATGGATCGTCTAAACCGAAACGCTACGTGCGTTGTCTTTCATAAATAACCGTCGCTCAGCAATGCTATGTTTCTAAAAGCCAAAGACAGAATCGGATACGTAGGCATTCATTCGGGAGTAGTTTGAGCCATGACGAGGACTCGGCCATCAGACCGTGTTGGAGGAATACCACCGGACGGCATGAGGACGTGGGCGGTCCTGCGCACAGTCATTCAGGGAAACCGCCATTTGACCAAATCCGTCCCTCCATCAACCTTGATTGTCACACATTTAGAGATGATAAAACTACCGATTTCATGAAATTGATGCCAATTATACCGTCAAATGCCCTTTTCCATTGGGCAGCATTTCGCAATGTACCTATCTCATGGAAGTTTAGATGGTCAAGCGTATAATGAGGTTACAAACTACCGTTCTTTCCGTAGGGTATGCGGTGTACTTCAATGATGAATCCGTCTTCGGTCACCACGTCTATAGCCTCTCCCGGATAGCCATAGTGACGAATGAGCTCCATCTAATGGCATAGCGTATTTCATCTGCGGCTTCTTTGAACGCAATCTCAGTACACAAAGTATTCAAGAACCAGAGCAGCAAAAAAAAGGTCAAAATTAAAGGCGCCGGCCCACGAGTACGGTAGGATTTGAATTCCCGCGCTACCCTGATATATCAATTTAGGCCTTTCCGCCCATCTTTTTTCGATCGCTCTTTTTACTAAAATGATCAGAACTATGTAAAAAATCATTTTGTCAATAAATCGGAGCTGTATCTCTTCTCATTCGGCTAATATATCCGATTTTGTGAAAAGCGCGTTGCTCTTTGCACCTTCACTACTCCGCGGAGAGTGAATGAAATCGCATAAAACTCGGAATACCCGATCAGGATGATTAGATCTACTGAATGACGTAAAGAGCCACTATGGTCAGAAACTCGTGGCCCGGCTCCTTTAACAACGGAGAATTGAATGAAAAATAAAATTGAATAAACTTGGGCTATTACAGCCTGTTTTATTGCCTACCGTCTTCATCTTAGCTTCTGGCTCCTCCGATGCAACTCGAATAGCCATCGTGGAGAACACCAGGAACCACCACCGCATCTTCGGAAAGAAGCGGCCAAGTAACTGCGTCGAAATCGACCCCGTACAAGGTGCGTATGAATACACACGCGGTAACTATCTGTTGGCGTGGTGCCCTCGACTTATTGCCGAGGATCAAACGGGGTTGGTCACTTTTCGTGTTTTGCATGACAAATCTCTTCTCGATCTCCTGATCCGGTTCTTCATGCGAGAATCGTTTGTGCTCTTTGCATACATAGATATATGTCATGATGCACGTAAAGCTACGCTCTGCACAAACGGCATTGCGCAGCGTTCGTTTAGTCTCCGGGGCAATCGCATTGTCAACGGGAACTCCTCCCCTCCCCTTCGCCCTCTGAGATGTTCTACAATGGTTCTCCTGTGGCCCCGCACGTATCTCTTTCTTCTCTACGCCAATGCTGATCCCTGCGCTTTCCTCTCTATACAGATACCGATGGTACTTTTGATTGATATTACATGTACTATATTATATGCTAAAATATGCTAAAATCCGAAAAACTGCTTCCAACATGTATGGATCGAATAGAAGGTAGTCAAACAATAAGTAATAAAAAAATTACATTATTGGTGACTAAATGTTATTCTATTGTTATAATACATTCAAGATACGCCCCGCTGTGTATATTCTATCATGGAACTACACGCCCTCAATCCAGCAGCTCGCACCTATACGTAAAAATGCTAGGAATGCATAGCCTTATGCGACCTGAACACGACGTGCACAGGAATCAGAATGTTAGCCTCACAGCATTCCACGGAGAACGGAAGAAAGCCGAACCCTAGTAAAATCGTTGACTCTTGTCACAAATTGATTCCTACGGTATCCTCAGGAAAATCCGTGCGGGAGCTGTACTGTCGCAAATCTCTCTCGCGTTGTGTGCGCGGCACCAAGTATCCCGGTCGTTCTCCGTGATTCCACCCAAAAGGGGAAGGGTCAAATGTCCATCTCATTCATTTCAAGATGAATAATTAGCGAGACCAGCGAGCGCATAATCAATTGTGAGAAACAAGTGCGGAATGAAGAGACACACACACAATGATTCGCGCAACTTTTTTTGAGCGAAACTTGGATAGTTTCTCATTTTTACTGTGCAAAGATTTCTCTCGCTGTCTGCGTCTCTTCATTCCTCTCTTGTCCCTCACAATCATCAACCGCTCGTTAACTGTTTCTACCTATAAATGAATAAGATTGCCGAGGGACCCTTTAAACTAGATATTCCAAATTTTCAAAAACCGAGTGAATTTTCAATAACCGAAAAATGAGTGTTGCGGTAGACTAACGTGGCTGAAGCCGAACTTAGCTGAAGCCAACTTAAAGGGACACGGAAGTGATTTTCAGGTGAAGCTTATATGAAAGATTTTGTCGTAATTAGTATAAATCCAAAAGGAAAAATAATAAAAATTAATAGTATTCGAGAAATGATTTTTTGAAATTTTGTCCAACGACGACGTTACTGTGTTTAGCGAAAGGAATTAAGCCGAAAGCGACATTCCTCTTAACGACGGAAGCCCGGAACGAAAAAATAAAACATGCGATTTTCGAGTTTTTTCTTCGATTTTTCTATTGTCACTATGTTTTTTCTCACATTTTGAAACCTTAGAAGAATTTTCATCGAATTTTA